>CAUYRT010058436.1:0-10862 GCA_963574885.1 Lepilemur ruficaudatus | reverse complement strand
GTATGCACCTAAACTATTGACATAGTTTTGCCATCTTAATGATAGCTTGTTTATGCCGGCAGCAAAGAAGCCTGGAGAGCCAGTGGCGATGAAATTGCAAAAGGCATTTTCCACAGCTTGTTGAGAATTGAATATTTTTCCTTGCAAAAGTGGTCCAAAGCCTGGAAGAAGTGGCAGTCACTTGGTGCAAGGACTAGTGAATATGGTGGATAACAAAGAGTTTCCCAAGTCCAGCTTCTATAGTTTGAGCAGAGTGGTTTGTGCAACATGTGGCTGAGGATTGGCCTGTCTGTATTGACCAATGTTGGCTGCTTAATCACAAGCAGCCTAATCATTTCATCCAACTGGTTACAGTAGACATCCACTGTAATCGACTGACCAGGTTTCATGAAGCTGTAGTGGATAATACCAGCGCTGGACCACCACTGGACACTTTTTTGGATGAATATTCAGTTTTGGACTGCTTTGGCACTTCACTTCATCTTTACCTAACCATTGTGCCCAATGCTTTCGATTGTCAAAAAGAATCCATTTTTCATCACATGTAATAATATAGTGTAGAAATGGTTCACTTTTACGTTGTGACAGCAAAGGTAGGCAAGCTTCGAGACGATTTCTTTTCTAATGCTCATTTAATTCATGCAGTGCCCATCTATCCAGCTTCTTTACCTTGCCCATTTGTTTCAAATGGTCCGATATCGTTGGACTAGTAACATCAAACCTTGCTGCTAATTCACACGTAAGTTGAGTTGGATTCACTTCCACTACAGCTTTCAACTCATCATTATCCACCTTGGTCTCCCATGTGGGTCATTTTCAAGATTAAAATCGCCAAAACGGAACTTCTCAAGCCATCTCAAACCATTGACATACTATGTGTTCATTAGCCACATCCTTCCCAAACACTTTTTTGAGCTGTCTGCACTGCACTGGCTCCACAACAGAACTGATATTCAAAAATAACATGAATTTTTGATTTATCCATAGTTTTACAAAAATTGCTCTAAAAAAAATTTGGAAAACAATCACAAGCCAAAGCATCCATTTGAAAGACTGAGGATGTACCTTCACAATAAAAATAGGCTGGTCTGAAGGTAGTGAGTTATCTCACCTGATTGTTCATAGTCAGTTACAGATTGAACTCCTTGTTCTACTACTTTCCCCCCTCCTCATTATTGCACTTGACTAGTCTAAAAAATAAATAAATAAAAAATAAAGTAAAATAAAATAAAATAAGAAATGTCAGAGTGAAATGTCAGAGATATCAACTGTCAAACTTAGTTCTTAAGGAATCAGACATTTCATACTTAATAACCTAATAAAAAAGTGTTCATCTTTTTTGAGATTGAGGAAAACTATCATTTTTGTGTTCCTTTTTTGTTAAAAAATAGCTAAAAACAAGAAATATCTAACATGTATATATGCATAGGTGCCTTTGAAACATTAAAATTACGAGGTCATCTATTAAAATTTTAGAAATAAAATATTTTCAATTCAGGGCAGAAGAAACAATTTGGAAGACAGGAATAGGAAAGATTCACATCATGCAAACCACTGACAAGTCGGTTACTTAGACACACTAAGCAGTAATTATATGACTGGAATTGTGGAATTAAATCCACAAGGTTAGCATGTCCATGAAGAAGACACTGTTTAATTTTTTTTTTTTTTTTTTGAGACTGAGTCTCACTCTGTTGCCCGGGCTAGAGTGCCGTGGCATCAGCCTAGCTCACAGCAACCTCAAACTCCTAGGCTCAAGCAATCCTCCTGCCTCAGCCTCCCAAGTAGCTGGGACTACAGGCATGCGCCACCACGCCCGGCTAATTTTTTCTATATATATTTTTAGTTGGCCAATTAATTTCTTTCAATTTTTTGTCGTAGAGACAGGGTCTTGCTCTTGCTCAGGCTGGTTTCCAACTCCTAACCTTGAGCGATCCTCCCGCCTCGGCCTCCCAGAGTGCTAGGATTACAGGCATGAGCCACCACACCTGGCCAAGAAGACACTGTTAAAGCCCAGTGGAGGTTAAGTACTCATTTCAAAGGAGAAAAGAAGTTTGTTTATTCCTTCTATTCTGTCATTTAATACTTAGCTAAGCAATACTGGCATTTTTAACCTGAACTTAACCTGACTTTGAAATAAGCAAACAGTTCATTCTTTCCCAAGTATATTATACTATGTCCCTGGGAAAATCTTGGATCCTCACCTTACAGCCTGACCTTCTCTGAGATAACACAAAATGGATGTGATCCACCTGGTCAAGTGTTCAGCCCCTAGCCTCAAATGAATAAGAACTTTCCCTTTACTTCAGGAAGGCAATTCTACTCAGGTACCAAGAGTATGACATACTTCAAAATGACTTCCATACAACAATTCAGAACACTTCTGAAAAATGACAGCATATTTTAACAAGACAATAAATATGCACAGCACTCTCAACTAATTGTAACACAGCAAATAAAATAAACATCCAGAAAATATGACCCCATTTGAAAATCCTAGCTCTAGGGCCCTGGCCAGAGTGAGAGCACAAGCAGCAGCTGCTGAATTAAACAGGGGCACACAATGTCTCTAAAGTGACAACTGCTTGAAGTGGTAAGTCTGACATGAGAAAGGAAAAACTACAGTAAAGGAAACTTCCAAACTGGGTTAGGGTTAAATATAAAGTTTCACTTCTTTTTTGGCTCACATACTAGGAAAAGGAAGCAGAGGATATCACTACATTTCCCTGCTCTGGTAGATGAAAAACGTCTGCTCTATTTGGCTTTTCTCTGATTAGTACATGAGGCTGAATTTTTTTCATGTTTTTATTTACATCTGAAATTTCTCACAGGATCTATTACTTTCCTTTGTTCATCTATCTGTTGAGATTTTGACATATTTATTTCCATAAATCTGAAAAATGGTAAAACTACTGACCTTTATCCTCAGACTATCTTCTAATAAAATTATTAAAAATTTAATTTTTAATGAGCATATGTTAACATTTTGCGTATTTAGGTCTGCAACCTTTTCCTTTGTGATTTCTTCTGCTTTTAAAGAGGAAGTTATAGAACTACCATGTGACCCAGCAATCCCACTGCAGGGTGTATATTCAAAGGAGGGGAATTCAGTACATGGAAAAGATATCTGCACATTCATGTTTACTACAGCACTATTCACAATAGCCAAGATTTGGAATCAACTTAAGTGTCCATCAACGGCTGAATAGATAAAGAAATCCTAGTACGTATATACAACGGAATATTACATAGCCATAAAAAGAATGAAATCCTGTCATTTGCAACAAGTATGGATGGAATTGGAGAACATTAACTGAAACAAGCCAAGCACAGAAAAACAAATCTCACATGCTATCACTCATATGTGAGAGCTAAATATTAAAACAATGGAGACATTGAACGATGGTTACCAGAGACTAGGAAGGGTAGCCGGGAAGAGGGGAATAAAGTGGGGATGGTTAATGGTACAAAAAGTACAGTTAGTCAGATAGAATGAACAATATTTGATAGCACAGCAAAGTGACTATAATCAACAGTAAGTTAGGATACACTTTAACTAAAAGAGTGGAATTGGAATGTTCCTAAAACAAAAAAATGATAAATGCTTGAGGTGATAGATACCGCAATTACCCTGACTTGATTAATACACATTGTATGTCTGTATCAAAACATCACATGTACCCTACAAGTATATACAACTATTATGTCCCCATAATAACAAAAAATAAATTTTTTTTCAAAAAGTTATCATTCATTCGCAGGCACATGTCTAATAAAATGTTCCAAGAAAGCTTATCATCCCTGATAAGCATTTTATTTTGCTTTTTCTCCACTGCGTCTCTATAATTCTAAACATTTCTCTTTAATCCACTTGGGATTTATCTTGATGAATAATATGTTTTCCAGTTATCTCATCCCAACGCGCCTCTCCCCATAGAGGCATTTCTTCCATCTCACCAGGGTTCCCGGACACGCATTTCAACTTCATACCAGCAGCATCTCACTTCAGAGTCTACAACTGTCTGGCCTTGGAAGATGTATCATCTTTTGCACTTCGATTTACTCATTTGTAATAAAATACACTTAGTCATAGGTTTTACATAATAAATGTAAAATATCTAGCACAGTATCTAGCACATAGTAGATGATCTACAAACAGTAAGTATTTTAATTATTCTAATATCTGATAAGAATATAAAAGTAACATGCTAAAATTCATTCCAAAACCCTCAAGAACATGAACTTTAACCAATTAAAAGTTAAAATCCATTATTTTAATTAAAAATAACATCTATTATAAACTCATCTCATTTTACCTTTTCATATTTTAACTAAAACTACTGTGGCATATCTCAACACATGCAGCACTAATTATTTAGTGAAATTTCTTACTTTAAGTGAATCCGTAAACCAATATTCTTGAAACAGACTTGGGTGTGGTTTTAAAAACAACACTGGGTAAGGCAACTAAAGATACACCAAACATCTGTTTAACTAAATAAATGCAAGTGAATTTTAATGCACCCTATCCTGTTTATATTTCCAAAATCTGTTTGGTATCATTGATGCAGAAAAGAATCTGGCTTGGGTCTTCAACAAAATTGCATTAGTCTCTCACTGATTAATAAATGTGCTTGATTCATGTCTGGAGTTTAGACACGGGCCAGACCACCTGGGTTCTGTTCCCAGTTCACCATTTAGTAGCTGTGTAACCTTAGGCACATTTCTTCATCTCGCTATGCTTCAGTTTCTTCATCTGTAACATGAGAATGATATAATTATCTATTTCCTTGGTTTAAGATTAAATGAGTTAATTTATGTCAAGTGTTTAGTACAGTACACACAGTAAACATTCAATAAGTGGCAGCTATCACTATTATTACTATTAGCAGTAGCAACAGTGTCATCTTTAAAGACTGGTGGAATCTCTTTAAAAAAGACACTGGAAAAAGATTCTATAATAGACACTAATTAACTATCTGTCTTGGTATGTGCACAGGGACACATCACCATCACTTTAATAATTAGAGTTCCCTTTTACAGACTGTATCACTGTTCTATATCATCAATTTTTTATTATTTTTAGAGACAGGGTCACTCGCTCTATTGCCCAAGCTGAAATGCAGTGGCATGATCACAATTCACTATAGCCTCAAGCACTTGTGCTCAAGTGATCTTTCTGTCTCAGCCTCCCAAGTAGCTGGAACTCCAGGCACCTGCCACCATGCCCAAGTAATTATTATTATTATTATTATTTTTTATAGACAAGGTCTCACTATGTTGCCCAGGCTGGTCTCAAACTCCAATCAAGTCACTGTAACATAGATATTTCCATGTGTGGAAAAATGTTGCAACTCTGTTAAATTTTTCCATCTCTACCAATATAAGCGAAACCTTCACTTCCCCACTTTGGAGCACTGAGTCCATTCTTGTAGAGTCTATGTTTACCTGGGTGGCCATCCTCAAGATTTCTGCTAAAATAAACCCTATACTTAATCCTATTTTCTGAATCTCATTATTTAGGGTTGACAAATTCAACAGGAAGATGAAAATTACAAAATTATATGTACCTAATAAAATAGTGCCAACATATATGAAGCAAAAATTGCTAGAACTCACAGAGAAACTGAAAAATATACCATAATAATGGCAGATTACCACAGTGCTCAATTATTTATAGGCAAAACAGTTAAAAAATTAGTAGACAGTAAATAGAAAATAAGAACAATACAATCAACAAGTTAGATCATTAGATATATACAGAACCTTGCACCTACCTGCTTTCTAAAACAAATTAAAGAATACATATTCTTTAGAATACAGGCAATGTTTATGAACATTCACCTCATACCTGGCAATAAAGAAAATCTCAACAAATTGCAGGAAAGCAGCACACAAGCCATTCCTACGGTCACAATATAATTAAAACATAAGCTGGTAACAGAAAAAATAATTTTTAAACCGTATTTTTGGAAATTTGAAAGCATACTTTTTTATTTTAATTTTATACTTTATAGTTTTAATATTTAATTATAAAAATGATTGTTTTAACTTATTTGTCAATGAATTCTTTTTTTTGTACTTTTTTTTATTTTTATTTTTATTTTTTTTGAGACAGAGTCTTACTCTGCTGCCCAGGCTAGACTGCAGTGGCGTCAGCCTAGCTCACAGCAACCTCAAACTCCTGGGCTCAAGCGATCCTCCTGCCTCAGCCTCCCAAGTAGCTGGGACTACGGGCATGCGTCACCATGCCTGGTTAATTTTTTTGTCTATATATTTTTAGTTGTCCAATTAATTTCTTTCTATTTTTAGTAGAGATGGGGGTCTCAATCTTGCTCAGGCTGGTTTCCAACTCCTGACCTTGAGCGATCCTCCCGCCTCGGCCTCCCAGAGTGCTAGGATTACAGGCATGAGCCACCGCGCCTGGCCTGAAAGCATACTTTTAAATAATTTATGAGCCAAAGAAGAAATCATAATGACAATTTAAACATACTTAATACAAAAACTACACTTGAAAACTCCTGGTTTTCAAGATGCTTTCAAAGAGATACTTCTAGAGAAATACATAGCCTTAAATACTTAGATTAAAAAAAGAATAAGTAGGCTGGCAAGATGGCTCATGCCTGCAATCCTAGTACTCAGGGAGGCAGAGGTGAGAGGATCACTTGAGGGCAGGAGTTAGAGACCAGCCTGAGCTGGTCTCTACAAAAAATAGAAAATTAGCCCAGCATCATGTCGCATGCCTATAGTCCCAGCTATTTGGGAGGCTGAGGCAGAAGGATCACTTGAGCCCAGGAGTTTGAGGCTGCAGTGAGCTACAGTGATGTAGAGTAAGACTCCATCTCAAAAAAAAAAAAAAAGGTGACCAACTTCTAAGAAGTTAGAAAAAGAACAGAATAAACCCCAACCATTTAGCAATCTGTACACTCATGATTTATATACTATATATAATTTCTAATCCTTAAAATAACTCTGAAGGATAGATTACAGTTGTTTCCCCCAGCTACAAATCTCCTGGTTACCTGAGTTTAAAGGCACCTTGGTAGCGGAGGGGAGTGGGGTTTGGGGGGAGTGTCTATCAAATAAGATATAACTCCTATATCCACTCTTGGCAGATGTCATAAAGCCTCAATTTTTACTGAGAATTAAGGTAATTTTTTTTTTACAGCACAATGAAATCTGGAATCAATGGCTTCAAAGGATGAAATAATGTACAAATAATTCATCTTATGAAAAAGGTACTGGCAACCTTCCATAGTTGTAATCAGCAAAATCTGCACTATTTTCATGAGAATGCTATTTCACCCTAGTGCATATGAAGCAGTCAAAACAAATTATCCACCAAGAAAAATGAAAATATACTTTAAAAGAGAATCACTAGCTTGATTTTTATAAAATAGAAATAATAAAAATAGCTATGCATGAGTAATATGTAACATCTCAATGACCTCATAGCTCTCACAGGGATCCACCCAGTGTCCCTACAGAGAAAGCCCCAGCAGGAGCTCCTCGGCCCTCTCAGCTTCAAGGCTTCCTATATGTTTAACCTCATCACTCAGGAGCCTTGCAAGTACAGATTCTCCATTTTTGCTATCTTTGATTCCTCAATGCACAGTGCAGTGTCTGGTACATTGAAGGCTTTTTTAAAAGTTCAGTGAATTAATATGGCTCCTAAGTGGTACTATTTCCACTTAAAAACTACAGACAAGGAAAATATCCTTATCACTTAACTAAAAGCTGGAAAAGAAATGTTTCCCTGAAGATATTTCCTGCTTTACAAGTCAATCAATCAAATACTCAGGGCAGAAAACAGAACACATTTAATGCTGCAGATACCCTAGGTCAGTGACATTCCTGGTGGTTCTGCTGTCAAAGTATAATGTGTTTCAGCTCTGATGACAACACTCAGAACAAACTGAGATAAAGGTACCTGGATGGTGGTAGTCATCTAGTTCCCCTAAAGCTGAGCAGATTAACATCACATCCCTTCCTACTAAAGTAGATGCTCAGTCCAAAAGGAAGTTCGTTCCATGAGACTCTAGAACCATCCCTAACTCTCCTTCCTGCCTGAAGCCCTATGCAACAATACCTTGATTAATGGTATCATCTGGGAAAGGGGTTAGGCTGTTAATGAAAATCTTCTTGGAAAGCACGTCTTAACCACAAAATTTCTGCTAAACTGCAAACATGTGCAGCTCTATCAGACAAAAGTACCTCTGAACAGAGCTTTGATTTATTTGGAGAGGGAAAGAGATACAGAGAGAAAAGTTAGTCAACAGGGCTCTCTATTGCCTTTCCCTCTTCATGTCAGCTTCTCTCTCCTCTGTATACTGGAAAAGAAGGAAAGAAAAGGAAACACACGCTGACAGCATCCCAATGTAATGCATGGTGAAAGTTCATTCGCCATGGTCCCACAACACTTCCAGTTAGACATGATGTTATTATTATTACATCTATTTCTACAGATGAGAAAAATTAGTTCAGAGAATTTCACCAACTTGATCAAGGGCCACGCCACATACTTTGAGTGACAAAATTGGGACTTGCATCCTAACACTGTATCCCTAACACCAGCACTATTCCAACGATGACTGACTGTCTTCAGTGAGAACTAAACTCCTAATCCAGCCTTTTTTATAGCTTTATTAAGATATATTCTGTGAAAGTTGATCATATGAATTGGGCCATTCTAGTCATATCTAACTAAAACAGAGTCAAGAGGCCAGGGGGAGGAACCACTCAACATTGCTAAAAATATTGCTCCAAGAATGTAATTCTCTGCAAGCCTGCCTGATGAAACTGCCTGCTGTAACCTGGAACCAGTTTATCTAAGAGCTGCTGAACCAATCTCCTGTGACTCATTGCCCATTTCTGTCACTTAAAATCAAACTTGCCAGCTCCCCAAAACCTTATTAGTGCCAATAAACTTTCTCAAAGAACAATACGTAACATCTCTGTACATTTATAAAACCTCTTCTCTGTTGCTCAGACATACCTAAGACAACTCTCATCTACACGTATGCCTTGAACTACTTTTCTTCCCAAAGGTTTTATTTCTGAGATTCCTGTCTCAATACTTTGACAATTCACATACCATAAAATTCACCCATTTAAATGGTACAGTTTAGTGGTTGTTAGTACATTCAGAATTGTGAGACCATCATTATAATCTAATTTTATAACATTTTCATTCCTACTCTCCCCAGCTCCAGCCCCAGGCAACCACTATTTTTCTATCTCTATGGATTTGCCTATTGTGGACACTTCACATAAATAAAATCATACAACATATAATCTTTTGTGTCTGGCTTCTTTCACTTAGCATAATGTTTTCAAAGTTCATCCATGTTGGAGCATGTTTCAGTGCTTCAGTCCATTTCATTGCGGACTATTATTCCATTGTTTGGACAGAAAACATTTTGATTAGTCACTCACTAGCTGACACACATTTGGGGTGTTTCTACTTTTTGGCTATTAAAAATAATTCTGCTATGAACATTCATGTATAAGTTTTTGTATGGAGTTATGTTTTCATTAGGCATTTGCATTTTCAAAGTGTTTTTACAACATTCTCTCCTTTCCGTCTTGTATCTACCTAATTTTATGTTGGAGAAAACTGAGGGATGGAGCAAATAAGTAACTTTATCAACCACTGCTACTAACCTTTATTGGTTGGCTAAAAGCTGGAAAAGGAATGTTTCCCTGAAGATACTTCCTACTTTACAAAACCCACACCTTCTGGATGAAGTGTTGGTGTTCATTCCATAACACCACAATGCTTATGGTTATGGCTTTGTTTTCTCTAAAATAAATTTCAAGCAACAGTGTGCAGATGAAGACAATCATTCTTTAGGTAAAGAGCTCCCTAAATCACTGTCAAGTCAATACATAAGGCTCCCTACGTCAATACATAAGGCAAATTTAAATTAAGCCTTTGAGAGTAAGTGAAGGGGAGAATAAAGTATTTGGGACAGGATATTCTAAAGGACCCTCCCAAGTGATGACCTTCTCCTCCCCCTGGAAACAGCCAAAGCTGCTATTCCAGGAGCAGAGACAACGGTTACATCTACTGTGCCCTGTCTGAGAGCAGCCCTTCCTATCACAAGTCAGATGTGCCTGTAGGCTCTGTCGCCTAACATCAGCCCCAGTTAGAAGACTCCCTGGCCCCCAAGGCCTCAGTGCACAGTGCATTTGTTCTGATACAGGTAACAGTAATTTGGAGGCATACATTGCTATAGTCAACTGCATAAACCTCCTTCACTTACCTCCTGAAACTCTGCCTAGGCCTATAATATTTCTGGTAATAAAGTTCAGAAGAAATGATTAATAATTATTAGTAATATATAGGCCAGGCGTGGTGGCTCACGCCTGTAATCCTAGCACTCTAGGAGGCCAAGGCGGGAGGATCGCTCAAGGTCAGGGGTTCGAAACCAGCCTGAGCAAGAGCGAGACCCTGTCTCTACTAAAAATAGAAAGAAATTAATTGGCCAACTAAAAATATATAGAAAAAAATTAGCCGGGCATGGTGGCACATGTCTGTAGTCCCAGCTACTTGGGAGGCTAAGGCAGGAGGATCACTTGAGCCCAGAAGTTTGAGGTTGCAGTGAGCTACGATGACACCACCCACCTCGACACAGGGTACCACAGCCATTCTCTGACCCCACAAAAAAAAAAAAAAAGTAACATACAAAAGTCACTTACTCTCTGACTCTGGGGGGGATGGGGGGAAAAGCTACACATGTAACCTAAACATTTGTACCCCCATAATATGTTGAAATAAAAAAAAAACCCCAAACCACCCAATAGAAAAATGAAAAAATAAATAAATAAATAGTCACTTACTGACAGCTTACTAGATGTCT
>CAUYRT010058435.1:0-11823 GCA_963574885.1 Lepilemur ruficaudatus | reverse complement strand
ATGGCATCAGCCTAGCTCACAGCGACCTCAAACTCCTGGGCTCAAGCAATCCTTCTGCCTCAGCCTCCCGAGTAGCTGGGACTACAGGCATGCGCCACCATGCCTGGCTAATTTTTTCTATATATTTTTAGTTGGCCAATTAATTTATTTCTATTTTTAGTAGAGACTGGGTCTCGCTCAGGCTGGTTTGGAACTCCTGACCTTGAGCAATCCTCCCGCCTTGGCCTCCCAGAGTGCTAGGTTTACAGGTGTGAGCCACCGCGCCCGGCCTAAATTTATTAAGACTTAATTTGGGCCCAACATATGGTCCTTCTGTAATGTTCCATATGTAGTTGAGGAGAATATATACTCTGCTCTTGTTGGGTAGAGGGATCTAAAGATATCTGTGAGATCTAGTTGGTTAGTAAGTGCTATTCAAGTCTTCTGTATGTTTGTTGATCTTTTGCCTAGTTGTTCTATCCATTATTAAAAGTGGGGTACGAAGTCTCCAACTATCATTGTTGAAATGCCTCTTTTTCCTTTCAATTTGGTTAGTTTTTTGCTTCATATATTTGAAGTTGTGTTGTTAGGTGTATGTATATTTATAATTATTATGCCTTCATGATGGATTGACCCTTTTGACAGTATAAAAGGTCCTTTTTCTCTAGTAACAATTTTCATCTTAAAGTATATTTTGTCTGATATTAGTACAGCATTCTAGTTTCTTTAGGGGGGTGTATAATTGAGATAGTCTGTTTTTTTCCAGCCTTTTACTTTTAATTCATTTGTGTATTTGAATCCAAAGTGTGCCTCTTGTAAGTATGTAGTTGGATCATGTTTTCTTTTATCCATTCTGCCAATCTTTGATTTTTGATTGGAGTGTTTATTTCATTTATATTTACTATAATTACTGATAAGGTAGAATTTACATCTACCATTTTGCTGTTTGTTTTCTGTATGTCTCATATCTTTTTCATCATCTGTTCCTCCATTATTGCCTTCCTTTGTATTAGTTTCTTATAAATAATTTCATTTCTTCTGAAGTTCCTTTTACTACATTTTTCAAATTATTTTCTTAGTAGTTGCCTTGGGGATTACATTAAATCTTAATCTAGTTTCGATTATAACCAACTTAATTTTAAAATTATGCAAAAATTTTGCTTCAGTATAGCTCTGTTCCCTCCCCCTCCTTCTTTGTGCTATTGTCACACAGATTAGATCTTTATACATTATAAACCTGTCAACACAGTTTTATAATTATTTATGTAGTTGTATTTTAAATGAGAAAGGAGAAGAAAAGCGTTACAAACAAAAATACATTTACTGGTGCTCTTTATTTTTGTCATACGGATTTGAGTTACTGTCTAGTGTCCTTTCATTTCAGCCTGAGGGATCTCTTTGGTATTTCTTATAGGATAGCTCTGCTAGTGAGGAATTCTGTTTCTGTTTATCTGGGAATTTCTTATTTTCTCCTTCACTTTTGAAGGTTATCTTTGCTGGATATAGAACTCTTCATTGACAGTCTTCTTGTTTCAGTGCTTTGAATGTCAGCCCACTTCCTTTTTACCTCTGTGGTTTCTGATGAGCAGTCAGCTGCTAATCATATTGAGAATGCCTTGTATGTGATGATTTGCTTTTCTCTTGCTGATTTCAAGATTTTCTCTGTCTTTTGCTTTTGACAGTTCGTTGTTTTTGAGGTGTGAATCTCTTCGTGTTTATCCTAGTTGGGAAATTGTTGAGCTTTTTGGACGTGCAGATCAATGTTTTCCATCAAATTTGGGGAACTTTTGGTCATTTCTTCAAATATTCTTTCTGTCCCTTTCTTTCTCTCCTCTTCTGAGATTGTCCCATTTTGTGTATTTTGATATGCTTGATGGTGTCCCACAGGTCTCTGAGGGTATATTTATTTTTCCTAATTCTTTTTTCTCTGTGATCCTGAGACTATAATCTCAATTGACGTTTCTTTGATCCTCAGATTGTATGTATAATCTCAATTGACCTTTAAGTTTGTCAATTCTTTTTCTGCCAGTTCATATCTGCTGTTGAGACCCTCTAGTGAATTTTTCATTTCATTTATTGTGTTTTCAACTACTAAATTTCTAATTAGTTCTGTTTTATAATTTCTCTCTCTCTTTATTTTCTCTATTTGGTGAGACATTGTTCTTACACTTTTGTTCATCAGACGTGATTTTTTTTTCAGTTCTTTGAACATATTTATAATAGCCGATGTAAAGTCTTTGTCTAGTAAGTTCACTGTCTGATCTTCCTCACGGACAGTTTCTATTGACTAATATTTTTTCCTGTGTATGGGCCATACTTTCCTGTTTCTTTGCATGTCCCATATTTTTTTGTTGTTAAACACTGAGCATTCTTAAATCATATAATGTGGCAGCTCTGGAAATCAGATTCCTTTCTCCTTCCTAGGATCTGTTGTTGTTGCTGGTGCTGTCTGTTTAGTGACTTCCCTGGACTAATTCTGTAAAGTCTGTATTTTTTGTCATATGTGACCATTGAAGTCTGCTTGGTTAGTTTAGTGTGGTCTGCTAATGATTTGATAGGGATTTCCTTAAATGCCGAGAAACAATATGTCTCCCAGCCTTGGCCAAGGGATTCTCTGTGTGTACTGGGACATAACTCCAACACTTCAAACTTTAAGGCTGTTTATAAGTTTGCTTTGCACAGAGCCTTCTCAGATCTTTCCTGGACATGTACACATATAGCCCTGCACATGCATGTGACTTTTTAGATTCCCAGGAATTATGTCAGTACTTTTCAGAGTCCCCTAATTGGACATCTTGTTACTTAGTTTATCCTTGTAAGCTCTTTGATCAGCCTTTTGTTAGCCCCGACTGGTAATGCTGTCTCAGACAGCTATGAAACACTTGCCACCATTTTCCCCCTTCAAATGTCCTGGAGATGGGATTGTTCACACAAAGCAGGCTCTGATTCAGGTCAAATAAAGACAAGTCCTGAGAAGGAGCTTTTCTATGAACTGCAAGACTGGTCAAATAGTGACAATTCTCTGAGGATGGGGCTTTTGCAGAGCTCTAAACCCATTGTGCACCCCCCCTCCAGTGACCACTAGGCTGCTGATTTTCACAGCTACTGTAGTTGTGAAGCTGTTGGTTTTCAAGGCTCTGTGAAAATCTCATGGGGGCAGGTCATATGAGGGCAAATTAAAATGCCACAGAATTTGCTGCTCTTTCTGAGATTCAGCCATCTTTCTTGATTAAATGCTGTTTGGATTGTGGCAAGCTTTTAATTAATTTCCAGAGTTTTGAAAAAGTTAATTTTGACAGGTTTTGCCAGTGTTTTCAATGTTTCTGTGAAGGAGTGGATTTTCAGAGGTCTTTCATCATTCATCCTGGAAATGCCCCTCTATGATGACTTTTAAAGTATATTGTAAATTACCAGGCTTTTCTTAGTTACCTCTGTAGGAACGCTTTCCTGCCTTAGCTTACTACAATACCCAGAAGCAGAAGTCAAGAGTCAATTTTATGTTTATTTCAGCCCCATAAAATAGACCGTACACCAGTGTCATAAACTTCATAAAGAAAGCATTAGTATATTACAAATAAAAGATAAGTAAAGACTTTTTCTAATCTTGTTAAGATTCTGAAGAAACAAATATCTATGGAAAACTATACTGTAGCAATAGAATTTTCCATATCATTAAATGGGTATAACAAAAGCCAGTTTCTTTCCTTAGACTTTAAATGTCTCAATTAATTATAGAAATATTTTTCATGCACTGTTTTGCCTGTTGGTTTTTTAGCCCATGATTAAAAATAAAACTCAAGTGGTAAGAGGTCTCCTGTACTCATTCGTATTCAGTCAGTAACTAGATTGCTAAAGGTTGCTCATCATATGATTTTGATGTCCCCAGCCAAAACTTTGAGTCAGATGAAATTTGACTTCGGTACTTCCTCATTGCAATCTCTCTTCCCTTTTGAGGTCTGTTATCAGACTTTTTAGTTTCTATTATACTTTATTTTTCCTTTTAGTTGGAGATTAAACCAAGATGTTGGTTGATACTTAGAATATAATTGATAATTAAAGCTGTCTTCACTTTCGTAGTCATGCTTTAAAGAGTGATCCTTTAGGTAGAAGTGCATTTGGTTGAATGATAAGTAAACAATAACAGTTGTAAGGGTAGCCCTAAGGCCAGGATTGTTGTCTACAAAATGGGGTATCCATTGTACCATATCTTCTCTTTAACTTTTCTTAAGTCTTCACTCCTCTAGCTCATGGGAACAATTTTTCCAGGCCTTTTAAGACACATAATGGGTTGTCTCACTGCCTTCTGAGGTATTTAGAGAGATCTGATGACCCTAGAATAAAGAAGCCTAGACATACTCCTTCTGGAAATGCTTTTACCTCTTGAATATTATTTCAGTGGAAATATTTAACAGGATGAAATAAACACATTATTTGTGTACAAATAATTGACAAATTGTTGATGAAGTTATAGGTAGATGATTTAGAAACAAGTGTTTCATACTGATATGAAAATGCTTGAGCATATAATTCATTATAACAGAACCTTTATTTTTTTTTAAAGCAATAAAAGAAGAGATATTAGAAAAGCAAAACATCAAACGATCTCCTGAACAACCTCTACCTTCTGTTGTTCCTCTCTCTCCTAAGTTACCCAAAACAACGGTGTATGCATGTAAAGGTAAATGGCATTTCCATGTCTAGGATTGGGAAGAAAAGTTCCTGTACTGCCACTTAACATATACTCTTGGGGTGGTGATATTAAGGGTAGGGAGGTGTATTTGCTGGCAATTAGGCTACTACTTTAGCAGCCTTGTTGAGCACTTCATTCCTTTGAGAAGTACACTGCTGTCATTTCTCCTTAAATATAAAAAAAATTGTAATAACCTTTTCCATTCAGTCTTATATTTCTAGAAACTGGTAGAAAGAGGAATAGAGAAACCTAGTACCTTTCTCTGGTGAAAGTGTTAACTGCCCAAGTAGTAAGCAAACATTAGAAACCAACTGTATGATCATATTATAACAAATAGTCATGAAAAACTACCTTCCTAAAAATGAATGCTTTAGTGCGTTCACAGCTTTGGTGGCAAGACTGACAAGGGATAGTAAGTTACCATGGAAAATATAAGTGATGTCATAGAATAAATGTGTCCATTGGTGTAAATGCCAAGGAGGGCATGGCCATGTACTTAGAGGTTTGTGGTTCCGTATAGTATCAGTTAAGTGAACTGTTGTGGGGGATGAGATTTTTGACCTTTTAATAGTATCTGAGCTATAAGTCTATTGAAGATAACTTTCTTTGTTTCTTTCCCTGTAGAAGAAACAGTATCTCCTGAGGGAAATGTCATGCCCAAAGAGGAAAAGCTTCCTGAATATTCCGAGAATTTGTCACTAAATTCAGGAAGTTCTTTGAATCCTGCCTGTGGAAATCTTGCGTATACTCATACTTCAGTCTTGAGAAATTTTTCTGAAAATATGCCAGGCACCTCAAGTTCAGCACCATCCACCCAGAGCAGCTACCCTGAAGTTACCCAAGGGCAGAAGAAAAATGAAGGTATATTGTTTGTCTTTCCCCTTGAGGTTTCCATGCCCAGCAGTATGTTCTTGAACAGTTGTAATTTATCATTTCCTTGGGTACTGTCTGGACTCAAAAACCTCCCATGACTCTGGGGACTGGAAAGACACACTCTCTCTTCCTATTTCTGGTATACTCTCTTCTTTCTCTCTCTCGAGACCTTTCCTGGCCCCAGCCTGTGTGTGGCTCCTGGATCTGGGCTCTGGCATCCTATTGCTGCAGCCATACCATTTCCACATTGTCCACATCCTCCCCCAGACCCACCCAGGAAGACATGGCATGTATAACAGGGCAGTATCCTGTTGCCACTTGGAAAGAGGCAGAATAGCCTTCCATATACAAAGAGGGTTAATACCCTGTACCCTTTTAAGGATTAAGGGTGAAGGATAGTAAGGGTGGGAATAAGTATTTTGTCCTTTTTCTCCAAGTAGGCATCTAGGCAAAATCGAGGAGTGAAGGAAGTGGGAACCAGGTAACTCCCTTGCCTTTCATTGCACATGCTGTGACACAGTGTTATCACCCTCATCCCTCACCCCTCTCTGGAGATTGTCTCTACTTTTAGAATGACATGGTTTGCAGAGTCCAAAGATAGATGATTATTCAATAAGGGGTAGTATACCCTGAATTCTTTTTTTTATTTCTTATTGTCGCTTTATTTCTTTAATTTGATAGATTTTTTTTTTATTTCAGCATATTACGGGGGTACAGATAAAAGTTTAGGTTACATATATTGCCTTTGCCCCACCTAAGTCAGAGCTTCAAGCATATGACCTTTTGAAGACAGGCCTTCTCAGTAAAAGGCTCTACAAGGTTATTTCTAATGCTGAACATCTTCCAGATATTTGCCTAATCACTATTGTGCCAAAGTAGCCTGGATTTGGGCTTCAGAAGGCTAGCCTCTGGTCTTCCTAGGACTAGAAAGACTGAGAGTAATAACATTACTTACTGGTAATTTACTTAATGGTACCAATGGTATTAAATGGTAATAGAAATCATCATCATCTTCGTTATTATCTGACATTATATGCCAGGCACGTAATATTTTATATGGCCTCATATGTTATATGATTACAACAATTCCTTGAAATGTAGGTGCTGGTAAACATTTTCAGGTGAGAAATCTGAAGTCATTTGGCTCAGGTCCCTCAGCTAGAAAGTGGCTGGGCCAGTCCTTGAACCCAGACACTCTGGCTCCAGGGCCACACTCTTAACTCCTGTGCTGCCTGCATCTCCAGAGAATAGGTAAGCATTTCACTTGAAACTGTCTAGGGATATCTTTATGATGATTTTCTTTAAGGCATTGGAACTATTACTTAAAGCTGAAGCCAGTGGTGCTCTGGCAGCCCGTGTCAGCTGTGGTGCTCACACAACATTCATTATTTGAATGAAAAAAACTGCTGACCTTTTATTATAGGAAAGAAATCTAATAACATTTTTGGGAGGGGGAGGAATCACTTCCCTTATATTTATTTCAGAAATATTTATTGATATCCCAATATATATAAGACAGAGCCATTCAGGAGAAAAGCATGACTAGACTTTATTTTCCACATTAGTTTGTTTCATATAATTATTCTAATAATAGTAGTGTTTACAGACTTCTCTGATTGTTTTAAAGATACAAGCCCAATTAAATTATTCTTCCATAATATACTATAAATAGAAAATCTTACAGTTTTATTTTTAGTGTAAAAATAGTTTTATACCAGAAATCATATCTTTACATATATTTATAGTAATCTGTAAAACTAGTTACATGTTATTCAAGACATAAAAATATGCCAGATTCCAATGACAGAAACCAGAAATCCCACAAAAATGTAAGTTAATTTAGAGAGATGATTAACCTTGCCAATAATTTTTTAATGTTAAATTACATCTTTGTTGAGTTAAAGGAGATGGTGTTTCGGTCTAAATTGTCAGAATGCTTTAGGCATGGCATGGTCTATGCCATCATCATTTTTACTTGGGTTGATACAGCCCAGCAGAATTTCTTGGTAGATAGGACCAACATTTTTTTTTCTGACAAGTGGAAAGGAGGATATAGTTTGGTATAGAGTTTTTATTTCACATTATAGTTGTGATATTGGAAAGAAAAGAAATACAATTCATAGTCACACACACAAAATAACCATTGTGAGTTCTTTTATCTTCTGTTTTTCTTTACCCTTCCCCTGGGTAAAATGCTCGTAAAATGGCCAAAGTCCAGATGATAGGAAAGAAGCGGTATGGTATGCCTTTGGCTAATTCAAACGCAAAAAAAAAACCCATCAAATTTGTGTTGACGGTCCTTGCTTGGAGAAACAAGGCTAAGTACATAACCCACTTCACTTATCACACACTTACTTTAGGGAGTTGAGAGCTCTGGTTGAGTAAATGAATACTTGTCAGGACACAGATTTCATCACAATTTAGTGAAGAGCACAGCTAAAACCGTTTGAGGTGTGATCACTTAAATTGTTTCATGTTTGTTTTTTAAACATATGAACCTTCAACCAGAATATCTATTACTATGCAATTAAACATGAAAGAGGAATTAAATGTTAAAGTTACTTCTTACCTAGCTCAATAGAAAATAATGTTATTTTCTTCAAAATTCAGATTAGCATTTAGGCCATGAGAGATGAGAATCTAATGAGAAAAGTGATGCTAAAAATATCCTTATTGAATACATGGGAGAGAGATGGTAAAAGAACGAATTTGGTTCTTAAAGATAATGGGGTCACTGAAATTTGTTGATTACAGTGAACACATTTAAACAATCATAAAACTGTAAATTTGGGGAATTTCCACTGTACTTAGCTAGTAAAATAAACCTAATCTATGCATATCAAGAGAGAAATTGAGAGGAATTCATTGACATACTTAAAGTAAGAGAGTCATAGGTTAGGTTAAATTAACCTAATTTTACCCAAGTAACAGATCTTTTGCTGTTTGCCTGTGGCCAAAGAAGCCTTGGATTGCTCAATCTGTTTTATGGTCTTTGAAGCTTTAAGGTAACTTCTGAACCTGCTTTTGTTGTTTGGGGGAGGTCAGATGGAATGCTGTGTGTAGCTATCCTCACATCATCTTTTTACAGGCTTTCACTAGATTTTACAGTTTGAGTCTTGAGTACTTGCTGGGGTACTTAACAGAACGTTCCAGGAATGAGACCATTATTCCCTACCTAACATCTCTTCTTTCAGGATAATGATCAGGTCAAGTATGATTTGTCTTTTTTCCATTGAAGCTCCAAGTTATATAGCTGTACCTGACCCCAGTGTCCTGAAACAAGGCTTCTCTAAGGACCCTTCAACCTGGTCTGTGGATGAAGTGATACAGTTTATGAAACATACAGATCCTCAGATAGCAGGCCCCCTCGCCGACCTCTTCAGGCAACATGTAATGTATCTTTTGATCCGGTTTTCCTGCCGTAATGCCTTTGAATGACCTCTGTGCAGGCGCTTCAGATGGTTACTGTGTGGATGGTGGGGGAACCCTATCAACTGATTTTTCCATGTGTAAAAAAAGTTATTTTTCTCAAGTTTAAATCCTAAATGGTAGCTTAATGGTCTGTTCCTTAAATAGATATTCAAGTGCCTAATACACAAACACCAGCCACAAATTCTCAAGAGATGATGATTGAGTATCACCACTCTCAGTTGTACCTACTGTTTGTAATGACAGATACAAGGATCCTCCCCACCCCCACTTCCAGATCGGCTTCAGGACCATGAGTAGGAGGGGGTGACCACAGGCTATAACAGGGTGCCCTTCTTGTGATGATACTGAATGAATCAAGCAACTATTTAAGGGCAGCTTTATTTTAAACAGGAACTCATGAATACCAAATAATATGCTTTTATGACATAAATTGGTTAATTAAGGTGATAAAGAATTTTAGGAGGATGCCTTACGACTATTAAGTAATATTTTCAGTGTTTTGTAAGAAATCAAATTAGTGATCTAATATCTGAGGTATCCTTTTCAATATTCTATGAAAATCAGTAATTAGTTTTAGCATCTAACCAGGTTCATTCAGATAACTAAATGATTAACTTTCAACATAAAGATAGCACTATACAGCACATTTATAGTTTGCATTGATATTGACATATTCCCAACTCTTCTCAGAAAGTTAATGACTGTCTGAAATTCATTTCTACCATTTATAGTTTTTGACCCTTTGTCATAGATACGTGTAGTATTTTATTCAATACCTAGTATTTAAAATCAGATATTTTGATGCTTATGACATTTTTTGAAAATACAAGGCTAAATTTCCTTCTTAAAATTTGAAGTAAATTTACAAATTATCAAATGCTTCATTCTGCAAATTGTATTTTTAATAGTTTTCAGGACATAAATGCATATTCAGAGACTATCTGGAATGTACAGCTGTTCTTTTTTACATGTCCTTATGTATAAATAACTTGACAAATATGAAAGCGTTATTAATTTATAATTTCCATCTCTCTGTAGGAAATTGATGGGAAGGCTCTGCTACTACTCAAGAGTGATATGATGATGAAGTATATGGGGCTGAAGCTGGGGCCAGCATTAAAGTTATGTTACTACATTGAAAAACTTAAAGAAGGAAAATATAATTAAAAAGTATATGTTTAGATTGGACATAATTCTCAGGTGTACTGATAATTTTAATTTAAAAGTATTTTTCTTCTCTTACAAGTTTTTGTTTTATAGAAAGTTCCTATAAAAATATTTTATCAAAATTATAGAACTAAGTTAACAATTCAGTCTACTTCTTTAAAAACCATTTAAAGTGTTAGTATTAGCACATTCAAATTGGAAGTGTATTCTTTTTCTTTTCATTATTTCATTGTACACTTTACAAATATATGTATGGAGTAAACACAGAAAAACCTTTGATTTTGGTTAATCTTTATATTTAGAACCAAAACAGCTAAATCCCAAAGGGAAAAATATCAGGGATTGACAACATCTATAATTAAATCCATGAGAATTTTTCCTCAGGAGAGAATTTAAAGGTGTACCTATAGATATCATCTCTTTCTCAAATATTTTATCTGTCTGATACTCTTCAGTAATCTGCTCGTGTTCTACCAGTTTCCAGAAAAGGGAATAGCCATATAAATTATTTTCCTTTCTTTTATTATTTCTCTATATGTTGTATTTGTTCATATTTAAAGGAAAAAAAGCTTATAAGCTTTCATAAAGTGTTCTTATCAGTTTTTGATAAATTTTTTAAACCTATAGGTTAGATAGAATGATAATTTTATGCAGGAGATATTTATACTACAAGGGTGGTTTAGATGGAGTCTGTTTAAAATTTTTTCAATGAAATGCCTATTATTTTAAAACTTTCCATATTTTCGCTAAGCTTGGATATATAACTAGGCATTCAGTTCTCACATCTCTATATGAAGATACCTGTGTCCAAACTTTTAAAAGATACATTTTATTGTATGTGCTTATTCTTCATATGATACTTTACCATATTCGTATATTCTGTACCTGTAGGTATACACACAAGTAAATCTTTTTGAATATGGCACTTTGCACTGCCACAGAGGTAATGATGAGCTATGTATATAGTTAGATGTTTTTATTTTGTTAAAAAAATATATATGCGTTGTTTGTATCACCAGTACCTCTCAGCTTACTCTTCAGGGGATAAGAAACAATCCGTAGATTGGTTTTCATACAGGGAAGTTCTCTGTCCTATGCAATGTTTCTAATTAATTTGCTTAGTTCTGAGCCATTTTTTTCTGCTACACTTTGAAAGATACGTTAGTTCTAACTTAATTGTAAGTTAGAACCTTTAAGAGGAAATGGTGCTATATGTTTTTTGTTATTACTTTGTATAACTTTGGTGTAATGTTTATAAGCTATGATAATTAGTTATAAAAGTATTAGCCATTTGTTGTAAATGCCAAGAAAATGTTCACCAGGGGCAAGAATGTACATTTTCTTTTTAGAAAACCAAATGTTCTTTAGACATGAATGCAACTATTTAAAAAATGGCTTCATCTATGTTATTCCTTATATGTTGTAAGACAAGATTTGTACTTAAAAACTCGGTCTTCTTTCAAATTGTTTGTATGAAGATGCTGTACCCAGTTGAACAGTCCTCAGGTGTTTATATAACTACTATGTTTTGTAATTTTCATATTTTAAAATACAATAAAGTTAAATAACTGCAACAATTAATGTCAAAGCCTCAGGTTTGATTTTACTTACTTTCGCTGCATTACATTAATGTATGAATTTGTTAGAATTGAAAAAGAGCCACTCTAGTAACTAGTTTGTGC
>CAUYRT010058434.1:0-21843 GCA_963574885.1 Lepilemur ruficaudatus | reverse complement strand
CCCGGGCTAGAGTGCCGTGGCGTCAGCCTAGCTCACAGCAACCTCAAACTCCTGGGCTCAAGCGATCCTCCTGCCTCAGCCTCCCAAGTAGCTGGGACTACAGGCATGCGCTACCATGCCCGGCTAATTTTTTCTATATATTTTTAGTTGTCCAATTAATTTCTTTCTCTTTTTAGTAAAGACAGGGTCTCGCTCTTGCTCAGTCTGGTTTCGAACTCCTGACCTTGAGCAATCCTCCCGCCTCGGCCTCCCAGAGTGCTAGGATTACAGGCGTGAGCCACCGCGCCCGGCTGACTTGACCAGTTTTGGTCAGTGGTCTCATTGGGTAGGAAACCCAGGAGGAAGAACAGGATGGAGGTGGTGGGGGGTAGAGTCCATGCTCAAGGGTAGGACATGGGCCTGCTGTCCCCTTTCCTCATGCTCCGTATCTAGCTCCTCCTCCACTGCCAAATTCCTTGGGGCTGATCCCAGGCCTTCATCTCTCTCTGTTCTCCCTCTAGGTAGCTCACCCAGTTCCATAACTTCAAATACTGTCTGTAAGGTGACAACTCCCAAATTCACCTTTCTAGTGCAGACCTCTCTTCCTAGCAGCGAACTATAATATCCATTTGTCTACTTGACATCTCTCATCCTCTTGGACGTCTCACAGGCATCACAGACTTACGTAGAGTTTGGGTCTTGTCTTCCCAGCCACAAAACCCACCTCCCTCTCCATCCTCCCCAGCAACCACTCAGTTGCTCAAGCCAGAATACTAGGAGTTATTCTTGAAATAACCCTCTGCCTCGTTTTCCATGTCAAGTGAATCATAAAAGCAAGTTGATTCTTCCAATAAGATATCCTTTGAATCTTCTTTCTCTATCCATCTTCTCCATAATCTCACTACGTCAGGCCACCATCAACCCTTAGAGTCTGGGCTACTGCAGGGTCACCTGCCTGGTCTCCCCAAGATCCTCCCCAAGCCATTGCACACCCAGCAGCTGCTGTGACTGTTATAAGCTCCTACTCATACTGCGTCCTTGGCATGGGACTTCCTTCACTTCTTCCTGCCCCTGATCTTCCGCACATACTGTTTCCACTGACTGGAATGGTCTTCCCCCAACAGGCTCATTCTTACTCTTTGGGTATTGAATGGCATTTCCCCAGAGAGATCTCTAACCACTCATTTCTCCTGTAGCATCCTGTTTTTTCTTTCAGTGCATTTCTTGCTATTGTTGTTATAAATGGATTTAATTTTTACTTCATTTGTCCACTGACGTGCGTATCAAGCATGTTAGCACCAGATATCACACTGGGAGCAAGGATGCAATGTCGAGTCAAGCAGACATGCTAGGATCAAACAAGAATTTGTAGACGGCAAAGGCACCTTGGTGACATCTGGATAGAGAGCAGACTACAGGTGTTCAGCAGCTGATGCAAGGTAGGCAGGTATACGTAGTTAGAGTCATAAATGAGATCACCCAGGATGAGACTAGGGCTTGAAAAAAGCAGAGGACCAATGTCTGCGCTTGCATCTTGCCTTACTCTAGAAGGAGTTCAGGTGAGTTGAGATTGGGTCCCTAGTGAGTGCCACAAGGTACAGGAAAAGAAGTGAAGCCATCAAGGAACAAAAGACTAGAGTAGCTGGGGGCGGGGGGAGTACAGGAGAAGGTGGGTTCATAGTAAAGCCAGAAGTAGAGAGAGGTTTTAGAATGCTACTGAGATGTCATATGTCAACGTACTAGGGTCAAATAAAGTAGCACAGATGGCATCTCTTGCTTTAGCAGTTGACCAGCCTAAGTAGTGTTGGGCAGGAGTGGAGGAGGAGGGGCTAGAAGCCCACTGGCTGCATGCTGGGAGATTAATAAGAGAGGATGTGCAGTGTGTGAACTACTATAAACAGAAGCTTGACTCTGAGGAGACAGAAGAAAAGTGGGCAGATGCAGCATCAAGGGAATATCCTTGTTTCATGTGGCGTGCAGAGGTGGGCTTTGGTGCTGCTTTGAGTGGTGGTCTCTGAGGCAGGCAGACTCCAATATGCAAGTAAAAGGAGTAGCTTTGATCCAAACCCTTGAGTCTGGTGCCTTCACTTGGAAGCAGTTATACTGTAGTACACATGCCTGGGCCTGAAATTAAACACCTTTACCCACTTTTCTCCCAGCTTCCATGTAAGACCTGCATAACTTGAGCAGGTACTTTACCTCCCGGGGACATGGTTTCCCCTTTTTTTTGAGACAGAGTCTCACTCTGTTGCACCGGCTAGAGGTGCCATGGCATCAGCCTATCTCACAGCAACCTCAAACTCCTAGGCTCAAGCTATCCTTCTGCCTTAGCCTCCTGAGTAGCTGGGACTATAGGCATGCGCCACCCTGCCTGGCTAATTTTTTCTATATATTTTTAGTTGGCCAATTAATTTGTTTTTATTTTTAGTAGAGACGGGGTCTCACTCTTGCTCAGGCTGGTTTCGGACTCCTGACCTTGAGTGATCCACCCGTCTTGGCCTCCCAGAGTGTTAGGATTACAGGTGTGAGCCACCACGCCTGGCCAGTTTCCTCTTTTGTAAAAACCTCATTGGAAATGGAAAATTGAGTGAGATCTTGCACATAAAGCTCTTCACACAGTGCCAGGTCCCCACGTGCTCTGTCAGGGAAACAAATGAAAGAAAACAGGTTGAGGAGGGCCTTAGAAAGGGCAGTTCAATTGATATTCTGATTGTTTTTTAAATATTTCAGAAATGTGTTTCATTCATTTAATAATTTTTTCAATAAGAACATACGCATATTATGCACCAAATGTTTTGCTTGTGGCTGGCACACTGCTTATAGTCTCATCTTGAGAAGTATAAGTCTTTGTGGATAATGTAAAAACATCAGCTCCTTTAATAATAGAGGAATGTCTGAGAAGTTGAACCATTGTACACACACAGGAAGCTTAGGCATTTATTCTTTTCAGAAGAGTCCTTTCTATTTTGTGTTGTTGCCCTTTAATACTGTTATTTATGAGGAAAGAACTGAAGTTTACACACTGCTAAAAATCTGAACTGATGTAATCTAATCTTCCTGCATTTGTCCTTGAATCTTGAATGACGTTTCTTACTGAAAATCAAATGACTAATGAGACATAATTCTGCTCCCTAAACCCTGAGCATATTCATTAAGCGGATTTTTACAATCAAATATTTTTACGTATATTTTGTGAACTATTTCCTATTTTGAGACTTTTCACAAAATCAGTTTGTGTATCAATAATGTCAGCCAGTGATCTTTCATTTACCAACGATTTGCAAATGTAACAGGCAGAATATTATCAAAGACAGTGGAACTAGTGCAGCAGAAGGCATCTGCTGGTAGTTTGGAGTTGTCACAGCACTACTGTATCCTGCCATATAAGTGTGTGGCTGTTAGTTCACGGCTTGTGCAGTGTCTATGCTGACTGCCTTACCTATATGGCACCTCTTACCATTCGTTCCACAAAGCTTGTGCTGCTGCACTCTCACTGTGTCTTTTCTTTCCCTGCTAAAGACTTAGCTTTGGCTCACATTCCTTTTCTTTTTTCTTCTCACCAGTGGACCGTATTGTGGGTCTGGATCAGGTCACGGGGATGACTGAGACAGCTTTTGGCTCTGCATATAAAACCAAAAAGGGCATGTTTCGTACCGTTGGGCAACTCTACAAAGAATCGCTCACGAAGCTGATGGCAACCCTGCGCAACACCAATCCTAACTTTGTTCGCTGCATCATTCCGAATCACGAGAAGCGGGTACGTGTTAAGCAAAACATGCATAATACAATAGTGTTTAAAATTGATCTGCGGGTACGTGTTAAGCAAAACATGCATAATACAATAGTGTTTTAAACAATAGTGTTTAAAATTGATCTAGGTCAGATTATAAAGATTAAACTATAAAACTATTATTTGCTTGATTAGGCTGGAAAACTGGATCCGCATCTGGTGCTAGATCAGCTTCGTTGTAATGGTGTCCTGGAAGGGATCAGAATCTGTCGCCAGGGGTTCCCCAACCGGATAGTCTTCCAGGAATTCAGACAGAGGTATTGCCAACGTGTACCTTTTTTGCATATGTATCACAGCTTATCTTAATATGAATTAAAACAGTGATATAATGAGGAAACATTTTTCTTTGTTCCCTGGATAGTTTCAGTTTCTTTAAATGGCAAAGGGACAATCGTCGTTACCTTGATTATTGATAGGAAGATTGCATACCTACTGTATAAAAAGGCAGTGTGCTAGGAACTGCTGTGGGTGCTACAAAGAAACTTCCTGTCTTCAGGGCCCTGGAGCTAGCTTGAGATAAACATAGAAAGCTGAAAACTTACAGCTTACTCATTCAGATAGTTCTACCTAGATTCAGACATAATTATTTTTAAAAGTGTTTTTTTTTTTTTTACATAGATGAGTAATGTATGTTCAAGAGAAGTCAAAAGCAAATAAAAATCATTCAGGAGTGATTCCTGAAAATATAGTATGATATTTCTTTCCATCTTGTTTCAATTAATATATCTGTGTGTTATATGTATTTTTTTCCAATATATATGTTTGTATGCACAAACACATGCATGCAGTTAGAGTCCTTTAGCCAAAATAGAAAAGGGAATAGGACAGATTAGAAAAGGACTAAGAGAAAAGGGAAAAGATCAACGTACAATAGAAATGGATATGAACATATGCTAGGAAATAGTTATCTTAGAATTTTCTTCAGTAATTTTTTTTTTAATGGTTAAATAAGTTTGCTTTTTTCCTTCTTTCTTCTGGAAATCAGATTTCAGGTTTTATGAAATAAATTTCAGATTCAGTGAAATAAATGGAGCTGCAAGGTCAAAGAATAGCCCTGTGCCCTTTCTCCCACTGTTCAGATGAAATCAACTTGAGAAGTTCTTCCAGTCCCCACGTGCCTAGGAAAGCCATCATTCTGGCCCCACTGCATGATCAGCAGCCTGGTAGATTTTCACTCTATTGGTAGGAGAAAAAGGGCATAATTGGCATCCAGAATATCATTGATACAGCCAGGATTCATTCTTTAATATAGCCAGTGACGTTTTGCTAAAAAAAAATTTGTTCTAATTGAGGTGTAACCTATATACAATGAGGTGCACAAATTATAAGTGTACAGCTCAGTGAACACCCAGACCAATGCCATTTTGAATGTCACCCTGGTATTTCTGGATATTCTAAATAGAAGCCTGTGAACATTGCTCTGATAGCCTTTCCTATTATCTAATAAATGCCTACAAATTGACAGTGACTTAATGTACAAAAAGCCAGCTTAAGGATGTGAACATTTTGTGGGAAATGAAGAAAAATGAAAGGTCTTTAAAACATCATGCTTTTGATTCTTCCCTGCCACACTCTCCCAAACCTAGTCTTTGACCTGAAAGAATTAACCTCATTTTCACTTTGATTCTTATTATAAGAGGTAGAAACTAGATCTGTAGAAAACCTCAGATTATCACCTGTTCATTTCTTTGCTCTGCAATGTGTATTACCTATCATTTATTGCCTCTTAGAGCAAAACTCACAGTTAGTAGGTAAACCTGTTCACAAATGTCTACAAAAGACTTTGGAATCTTTTCCTACAGATACGAGATCCTAACTCCAAATGCTATTCCTAAAGGCTTTATGGATGGCAAACAGGCCTGTGAACGAATGGTAAGCTTTTCTTGATTTTTATGGTTTGTAGACTATAAATATAATCTTTCCTATAGCAAAAAAGAAAAACGGACTCTTTCTCTCTTAGATCCGGGCTTTAGAATTGGACCCAAACTTGTATAGAATTGGACAGAGCAAGATATTTTTCAGAGCTGGAGTTTTGGCACATTTGGAAGAAGAAAGAGATTTAAAAATCACAGATATCATTATCTTCTTCCAGGCTGTTTGCAGAGGTTACCTAGCCAGAAAGTAAGTGGGTATTCACCAGTTAATGTTCACTAAGGATGTGTTTGTGCTAAGCATTGTGTTTTGTGCTAGGGATGCGTGAGTGCATGAGACGTGTCCCTGCCCTTATGGAAATGACTTCTGGGGGAAGAGAGAGCCAAGTAAACACATGAACACACCAAGTAATGGGGTGCCACAATAGGAGACTCACAAGGGGCCAGGACAAAGGGGCTGAGGGTCCTGCTTCACCCTCTCCGAGCTGCAATGTCAAGGGTAAGAAGGCTGGCCCTGGGAATGGAGGAGAGAGCTTTCCAGTGAGGGACCTATAGCAGCAGCCTGGCAAGAGTCTGGTGTCATTTAAACAGGTAAAGCAGTCCAGGGTGGCTGGTGCACGGTGAGTGAGAGGGAGCAAGGGGAGGGAAGAGGCCTGAGAAATGGCTCTGGGCAGGGCTTAGAAGGGCAGTGGAAGGACAGTGAGGGGGATCTATGTTTTCAAGGCCACCTGGCTGCCCTGTGCAGAATCCAGGAAGCAGGCCAAGAGTAGAACTGGGTGGGCCAGTGGGAAGCTGCTGTAGTGATTTGAGTGGAAGATGATGGTGCCTGGGCCCCCAAGAATGTGGTGGTGGAGATTGAGAGAAAGGTTGTTGGATTTGAGATAGAATTGAAAGGACTTAAAACTGGGTTAGAGGGTAACTGGTGTTTTCTTTACTTCTTATTGAAGACTTAGGCTTTGGGAGTGAGAGAAATTGAGAGAGGTAAATAGTCAGCCATCTAGACAGCTTTGACAAACAGAACATGAGCACCTGGACTGGAAGTTAACACTCTGCAATAATGTCCTTCAGGCATGAGCGGGAAAGCAGCTGTGGTTCCCAGGCAGGCTGCTTGCCCAAACACCAGTGACAGGGGCTTTAAACAGAAGAAGGTAGAGGCAATGTTTGTGTTTCTTTGCCTGTAAGATAGAATACTGAGTTAAAAGGGTAGCATGGAAAGTTCAAGAAAAACAGATGATATCTGGCCAGGTGTGGTGGCTCACACCTATAATCCTAGCACTTTGGGAGGTTGAAGCCAGGAGTTCGAGACTAGCCTGAGCAACATAGTGAGACCTTGTCTCTACAAAAACTTTAAAAATTAGCCAGGCGTGGTGGTGCACACCTATAGTCCCAGCTACTCGGAAGGCTGAGGAAGGAGGATTGTTTGAGTCCAGGAATTTGAGATTGCAGTGAGCTATGATGACACCACTGAACTCTAGCCCAGGCAAGACTTTGTCTCCAAAAAAAAAATGATATCCTCAGTGACTGATATCAGCAAACATTTGGCAAGAAGGAGCAACATTTGGGTTTTTATATATTTATGCTTCAAGCATATTTAAATAATGAAATGAACCTGTTTATGGCAAAGCCCCTCCTCCCTGTATATCTACTAGACGGCAGAATGCCTATCGTAGCATACAAAGTGAGCACCAGCGGGTGCCTTTCTAACTTCCTAAAGTTATACCAAAAAAGACTTTACAACTGCCAGAAACATACTACAGCTGTCAAAAGTGCAAGAAATGAAGTATATAAATATACATTGTGTGGCTTTTTTCATTGACATCTAAACCTTGTTTGCAAAAATTTTGAGATAGAAAATAAAAAACAAAGGTATTACATTCATATATTGTCTCATCTTAAGGACTTAAAACTAACAAATCCATGTAATCTTAACTGTAAGCCAGCAGGCCCAAGTCATTGGCAGCCCCTGTTAGTCACTCTATGTATATGTGACTTAAAATTAGGATACCTCAGTGAAAGAAGACAACCTATTCAAAAGAACCAGATTATAATGTGTAAAAAGGCAGAACAGTGCTTATAATAGTCAAAAAGATAAAAATCTTTATGGAAATCCTTGAACTTGAGGCTGAAGCATCCTGGAGGACATTGTGATAACCATAAAAGAGGGAAGGGACAGAAGTGATTTTGAACAGTTGCAAAGTCCACTTCCCAGGTACTTGAAGGCAGGATGCTGTGTTTCAGACACATGCCACAGAACAGCCTCATAAAAGCTGGAGGACAGCGCCTGACACGTAGCAGGTGCTCGGTAACTGTCAGCTGACTGTTGTGGAGCAGGAAAGCCAGCTGCCCCCTCCCACTGAACAAAGTGCCTGGGATGTTTCTGACTCTTCATTCCAACAGGTTTATTAATATCTCCTGGAGGGCCAAGGAAGCAACTAGGGCAGTGGTTTTTAGTAAGAAGACTGGGTGAATGTTCACAGCATTCCTGAAGGCGATTGTAAGAATTGAAGGTGGATGCTTCAGAGGTTCAAAAGACATTTTTGAAACTATTGTTTTTGTAGTAGAAACTCTTAGAAGTAAGACTTGGCCAAACCTTTCTGGGTGGTAGGAATAAGTTAGAAGGTAGAAGGCTTTGTAGGGAGCAAGAATAAAAGCAGTTAGAAGCAGTGGGCTCAGGGGAAATTCTAACCAGCAAGGAGGAATTAGTAGGCATTTTGACAGTTGCGGGATTCCTGTGAGGAAATGGAATAGGTCACAGAGCCCTGGAAATTGGTCATCTGTGCTCTAAAACAGCAACTGGCAAGTCTTTCCTTAAGACACTCCCACTTGCATCCTGATACATCTGTTTGCCGGAGTGAATGAATAATTCTAAATTTCCTTCCTTGTCTTTTCTGTCTCCTTCAATTGCTTCTCTTTCCCTGGAGCATCCTGTAGCTACTCCTACAAACAGTTATAACAGGACTCAAGAGAAATAATCACACATTATTTCTAGGAAGTGCCCAGTTCGTTCATTCACTTAGCAAACGTTTTGAGGAGGCCTTGTATCTATCAGTCATCTGAGTGTGCGCTGTGGCCACAAAAATATCTGGGCCACGGTCCCTGCTGCTGAGGAGCTCAGAGTCTGGTTGGGAAGATAGACAGTGGTACTAGTAGGTAACTGGAGAGGAGTGTCAGTGCTGTGATAGAGGGACGAAGGGGACTCTGAGGTCATTCTGGTGCTCTGAAATCCAAGGGACAGGAATGTTCGAGTAGTGGGTAGTACACAGAAGTGTGCAGCAGACAAGGCAAAATGGGTTTGGCTGAGGAAAAAGCTGCTAAATTCCAAGTCTTGGGAGTCCTTCATCAGTATCTGAAATGCAGCTTCGGTAGAGTGGGGTCGGGAGTAGAAGCCAGACTGCTAGTAGTCAGGGAGTTAGATCGTAGGAATGTTGGCCTGTGGATCCTGAAAGTTTGATAACAAGTAGAAAAAGACAAATTGTCTATCAGCAGGAACAGTGGGGTAATGAGCTTCATTTGGGTCTGGGGTTGTTTTTGGTGTAGAGGGGGTGGGATTTCACAGAGGGGTCTGTATTCCTGAAGGAGAGGGGGAAAGTGAAAGTGTGAGAGTCAAGGTGGATAGCAAGTGGGTCTTAGACCATGTTGAGGGATTGAGGAGGCAGCGTGATACAGGAGGGAATGCCCAGCCTAGGGTTCCATGGTTCCCCAAGTATCTCCATGTCCTAGAGGAAGTCTCTTGACTTCTCTGAGCCTTCATCTGCAAATGAGAGACATGAACACAGCAATCTCCAAGCCTACTCCAGCTTTGGGGGGCTGCACTGCATTATGGCAAAGTTGGGGGAAGGAAGAGAAAAATGACCCTAGAGGGGAAAGAGTATTTCTTCTGTGACAGATCAAAAGAAAAACAGGAGAGTAGCTAATAGGGAACACCAGCAAAGGGAAGGCAGGGGCCTCCCTGCCACATTGTCTTGATGGCGTCAGGAAAACAGGAGGTCTGTTCATGTCCAAGGGTGTGCGCACGTGTGGGTACAGGGGTGGATGGCAGCAGGAGAATGTGCAGTGCAGCAAATGTGAAGAAAGGGCAGGAACCGGTGCCAGTGCTGGAGGTGGGCTGAGCCAGCATGGGTTAGAGCAGCAGTCCCATTTCTTTTCTGTTTCACCCAAGGACTTAATTGATAAACTCATTCCCTATTCTGGCCAAATAAGAATGTTGACCTGTAGAAAGTCTTCTTATGATAACAGCTATTTAAACAATCTTTTTCTTTATTTAGTAAGTTCTTATTGTTCTTCAGGGCTTTTGCCAAGAAGCAGCAACAACTAAGTGCCTTAAAGGTCTTGCAGCGGAACTGTGCGGCATATCTGAAATTACGGCACTGGCAGTGGTGGCGAGTCTTCACGAAGGTGGGCGTGGCTTACTTCTCTCTAAATCCCTTTCTGAAAAGCAGAGTTTGGGTGAGGCATGGTGCTTCATGCCTATAATCCTAGCACTTTGGGAGGTCGAGGTGGGAGGATCACTTGAGCCCAGGAGTGTGAGGTTGCAGTGAGCTGTAATGACACCACTGCACTGCAGCCCAGGTAGTAGAGTGAGACCTTGTCTGCTAATAAACAAGTAAATACATGGCAGAGTTTGATCAGTAAGAACCCGTAGGAAAGAGAGAGGATGACAAACTGTTCAACCCTATCACCTTGACAGGTGAAGCCTCTCCTACAAGTTACTCGCCAGGAGGAAGAACTTCAGGCCAAAGATGAAGAGCTGTTGAAGGTGAAGGAGAAGCAGACGAAGGTGGAGGGAGAGCTGGAGGAGATGGAGAGGAAGCACCAGCAGGTGTGTGCGCTGATGTCATGATGAGACCCTCCATGGATAGCACCTCTCACCCTACCATATCATCTTATTTTATGATAAGATCTTTACCTACCATATCATCTTATTTTATGTGAGGTGTTTTCACTCATTTCTAAAGCATATACCTTTTGATAATAGAGTTAACAAATACATTATGCCTTACATTTTAGATTTATATAAATTAAAATCAACCTTACCCTTGCGTCTCTGCTTTTGTTATTCTTGCTACTGAGCATGTATTTAACACCTGTGTTAGATGAGGCTCCCAATACTATCATCTTCCTGTGTCTGCTTATGAGAGGAAATAGAAAAAGGCAAAAGGACGAGATGCTTGAGTACAAGGCCACCGCCTGCCTCTTCTCTAGTGACAGTGGTCTTGAAGGAACATCTCTATTATAGGCCGTTTTTTTCATGGACAAAGCAGATGCTCAGGAAATGTTAGTGGATGACAATAACAGAATTGTAGTGCTGAAGGCCAAAAATATTAACAATAAAGGCCAAGAATATTATTTAAGACCAGGCCGACATTAGTAGTGACCATGAACTTGATCACATTTGAATATTTTCTATCTCCTATTTATCTGTCTTTTGTGACTTATCTTCATGGAAGAACTGTAATTCTTAAAATAGCATGTATTTAATGTGTATTACTCAGAATAACTTGAGTAACAGGAACAACCAAAAATGCTTTCATCTATATTATTTTGTTATAGCCAAAAACATATTTGAAAGTTTTACCAGTGATGTTGTATATTTTTTTTAACTCCAAGTTTCTTTGATGACATGCATTGACCATGGAAATCATGGTGAAGATATCTTGTGTATGCACTGGGGACAAATCATAGTATTAGATGCTTTCTTGTGATTGCAGCTCTTAGAAGAGAAGAATATCCTTGCAGAACAACTACAAGCAGAGACTGAGCTCTTTGCTGAAGCAGAAGAGATGAGGGCAAGACTTGCTGCTAAAAAGCAGGAATTAGAAGAGATTCTGCATGACTTAGAGTCTAGGGTTGAAGAAGAAGAAGAAAGAAACCAAATCCTCCAAAATGAAAAGAAAAAAATGCAAGCACATATTCAGGTATCTATAATAGTTTTGATTAGAATTGTATTTTGGATATTCAAGTGGATCTATTGAATAAATAGCAGCTGTGTGTTAGGGTTCTTATGTCCATTGAGAAGCAAGAGGATTCTAGGTTGTGGGTACATTTAGAAACATGACCATCATTTGAAGCACACATGTAATAGATTTTATTTGAATATAGACTTGTTTTGAATAGGAATCTTTTTTACATTCTGATGTGTGGCATCTTACAGTTTGCAAAGAGATTCAAAGTCAGAAGTCTCCCAGAGTCTATTGCATTCTGTAGATGACCCAACTTGCTCTTTATATGGTCATTAATATAATGTTCACTCCATTCATTAGATAGGCATCTGCTAAGTGGTTTGGTTCATAAGAAATGCTTTAGACTGACATAGGAAATGGCCAGGGGTCAGAATTTTTATACATTAGCCCTTCCCTGGTACTTATTTTCTTTTTGAAATACAAGCTAAACTTACATAAGTACGACTGTATACATGGTTGAATACCCAGACAAATGATAGAGACAGTAGTTCTTCTGTCCATATCCTAGGACACACCACCTCTCTCCTGCCTTTCACCACCTCCCTATCCAATATGTTTTTCAGCATCAGGCTTTCAGGATCTGCCACCATTGCTTCATGGATCCAGTACCAAACTTCCTTTCTTCCATGCCTCTCCCTTCATATTTTTCCCACCCCACAACTTATCTTTGCAAAGCACAGATTATTCAGACCTTAGTCAGAACCACAAAGATGTCATCGTTAGCAAACATCCCATATAATAATTCATCCAGACACCTTTCTTTGGTTTTTCAACACAAAGCATTCAGATATCCCATAATAGGTTAACAGAATATCACAAAAGCTGTGAAAAGTACATACTCTTTAATCTAGCAATTCTAAATCTAGGACTTTATTCAAAAGATAAATGAATGGAAGCCATCTAATTATTCAACAATAGAGTATTATTAAACCATTATACAGTTATAAATAAAAACATGTTTATTTTCATGGATATGGATATTCATAATATATTAATAAAGATAGTTGCAAAATAGTGTGTATACAATAAGATCTAATTTAAAATATTTATATAACTTATAAATTTATATGTATGATTTTATATGGAAATATCCAGAAGATCTAGAAGAATCTTCACCAACAACAGTGAGTTATCCCTGATGGTATTATCGAAGGTTTTGATTTTCTTTTTCTTTGTTTAAGAGCACTTGCTCCTTTCAATATTTTACTCATGTAGGATGAGGACACCCAAATTCATCTCCAATCTCCCCAACCTGTTTTTTTAACTCCAAATTTTAATAACTTCACATGAAATATTTGCATTTCTTTACTTTATTTGGAAAACAAATGTGTCCTTGTAGAAACAAGATTCGGTTTTTGTTTTGCTTTTTTAAGACTATGTTCACATTCTTTTACCAGATTCTTTTAAACTTCTAGTTTTTTGCACTATCATAATTCATTATCTCCTTTTGTGACATGGAAATTCATTCAAACACATTCTTAATAAAATATTTATGGTATTATTAAGTTATTAAGTTTTTTTTTTTTCTCTCTTATAGAATATTAAAGGTTCTGTATTAACTGTGTGGCCCTTGGGAAAACCTAACCTTTTGGTCCCTTGCCTTTTTTTTTTCTTTTGCGTGTGAGACTTTGAGAGATTTCTGATCTGACCCTTGTTCAATCAGAAATACTTACTAGAGCTCTTTTTTGGTAGGTTTGGTTTTTAAGATTAATTTCCTGATGTTAATATTAATGATTACTGTAGAAAACCTAGAGAACATGAAATAGTACTTAGAGGTTCCTTCCAGCTGCCATCCCATTACCTGTATCATTTGTTCTTGCATTATTCTAAACATATATTAGGTTCCTTAATTAATTGAAATTATAGTGAACATACTATTATGTTACCTGCTTTTATCACCTTATGAGTGTGCAGTGCAGGGATGCAATTAACAAAATCCATACTGTGGAAAACTGTAGGACAAATGACCCGGTTTTTTAAACAAGTAAGTGATGAGAGAGAGGGAGAAAGAAAGAAGGAGGGAGGAAAAAGAAGTATAGGGAAACCTAGAGATTGAAATAATCCTAAGAGATCAGTCAGTCACAATATTTGAAAGTTATTTAGATTCTGATTTAAACAAACAAATGTATTTTTTAAATGGTATTTATCTTTTAGAGATACAGCCTGAAGGTTTTTGCAGATGAAATATTATGTTTAGGATTTGCTTCAAAATAACCCAGGGACGAAGGGAAAAGGCGGCGGTTTCGAGGAAATGAGATTGACCATGAGTTGATGCTTGTCAGGGTTGCAGTGGTGCTTATATATGGGGCCCTTTATGCTACTCTGTCTGCTTATATGTGCGTTTGAAGTTTTTCAAAATAAAATGTTCACCTTTTGCAAGGGTTTCATTCCAAAATTAACCGTAAGTAAATTATTTAGGCAAAGTTACTCTTGGAAAGTTGCCTAAATTGGCCATACATTGATTTGTATGTACAACCCTGTTCAATAACATATGATTGTCATATATAATAACGTGGAATATGAAATGAAGATCTGCATGTTACAGTAAAAATAAGTGTAAATGCTAGACTTCCACCTAGTTGGTGACATACTCCAGTTGTGAAAGGTGCACTAGAACTGAGACAGCACATGTCTCACTGACCTGGACTATTTAAATTGTTTACATATTCTCTTTCTCTCTTCTCTGGCTGAACATGTATAGTTTGATTCAACCAAATTAGATATGCATTTAATGTAGCTCCACTGTATTATTCATATTTCCCTGTGTTGCTAATTTTATTCCAAAATATGAATTTTAATTACTATATGTTATTCCATTTTGCAAATGTACCAACATTTAATTATCAAGACCTTTTGGTAGCATGTTCATAGTTACTCAATATTATAAATAACTCTTCACTGTATGTCTTTTTATGTAAATCACGTCTGTGACAATTTCCTGAAATTGCTAGTTTAAAAGTTTTCAAAGCATGCTACAACTTTGCCATGTTGGCTTCCAGAAGGATTGACCCAGTTTGAACTTTAGCCTACAGTGAATACAAATGTCTGTTCACGTAACTACGTTTCATATTTTTAAAAATATCCTTGCCATGTTGAAAATCAATATGTCATTTTAATGCATTCCTGTGCACTGTGATGTGTGGTCGAATCTCGTGGAGGAAGTGGGGAGGCTGACTGTATTCTTCTTCGCAAGGACCTGGAAGAGCAGCTGGATGAGGAGGAAGGGGCTCGGCAGAAGCTGCAGCTGGAAAAGGTGACAGCAGAGGCTAAAATCAAGAAGATGGAAGAGGAGATTCTGCTTCTTGAAGACCAAAATTCCAAATTTATCAAAGTAAGACTATTTCCATGAAAAGTTGATTTTAAAACACAGAAAATATTTATGTTGATTCACTCACTGAAAGAGGCTGCAGACAGAAAATTCTCAAGATTTTAGTTCATTTACTTGATTTTCTCTTTAAGTCTCTACAGATTTCTAAAGACACAGGCACCATTTAGTTTTTTAAACCCACCAGACATCCTTATAATCTTTTAGACGTTGAATTTATATATTTTGTGTACCTGGATCATTCACTGATGATTTGTTTCCATCTGTGCAAAGGTTAATTTATCCAACACTGGTTGTGGGACTCTGGATGCCAGGCAGTAGGGCCAAGTTCTAATGGCTCACCAAGACGAGTGAGCCTTATTGCCTTTTTGGAATACAGTCATGTATCACTTAACGACAAGGACACATTCTGAGAAATGCATTGTCAGGCGATTTTGTCCTTGTATGACTGTCATGGAGTGTACTGACACGAACCTAGATGGTATAGCCTACTACATACCTAGGTTATGTAGTAAAGCCTATTGCTCCTAGGCTACAAACTTCACTGAATACTGTAGGCATTTGCAACATTATGGTAAGTATTTGTGTATCTAAACTTGTGTAAACATAGAAAAGGTACAGTAAAACCACTGTATAAAAGATAAAGAGTAGTATACTTGTATAGGGCACTTACCATGAATGAAACTTGCAGGACTGGAAGTTGCTCTGGATGAGTTAGTGAGTGAATGTGAAGGCCTAGGACATTACCATATACTACTGTAGACTTTATAAACACTGTGCACTTAGGCTACACTAAATTTATTTTTATTTTAAATGTAACTACACTACAACATTATGTTGGCAGTGACATCACTAGGCAATAGGAATTTTTCAGCTCCATTGTAATCTTAGGGGACCACCATCGTACACGTGGCATCTTTATGGGGCAACGTGGCATCTTTATGGGGCATGTGACTGTAAACAATCCGTTGGGGTAGGCAGTGCCAATATTACTCATTTTCTGTCTAGTTAAAGAAAGTTGATTTTTATGAGTAACAGCAAACCAGAATTGTTATTTTGAATGCCTTTTCTGAAGCAGTCAACTTTTCTATTTAGGAAAAGAAACTCATGGAAGATCGCATTGCTGAGTGTTCCTCTCAGCTAGCTGAAGAGGAAGAAAAGGCAAAAAACTTGGCCAAAATCAGGAATAAGCAAGAAGTGATGATCTCGGATTTAGAAGGTTAGTGTTTGGAGATAGAGAAATTTAGGAGTGGGACATGTGACTGTAGAATTTCACTGTAATCAGAATGTGTAATAATAGAAAGTGGTGTACATGGTGATTACTAATAATAATGACCTTCAGTTTGGGTTCACTTATTAATATTGGTCTCTTGTAAGTTATTTTGTATTGCCTAGTCACTAAGTATTTATGATAGAATGGCTTAAAAGGGTTTTACTTTTTAAAGTTTGGTACTATGGTAAAAGATACTGCCCTTTGGTGGGCACAGTTGGGCTCTAAATTAAGTTTGGGTGGGACAGACCATTTGGACTTTCTGTGTTTAATCCAAAGCTGCAATACAGTGCCTGAGTTTCACCTCCCAAAGGGACTGGCCAGTGACATAAAAGCTGGCAGGGACAGAGGAGACACTGCTGAGGGCAGCAGTATCTCACTCCAAGGGAAAAAATAATGTCAGGAAATCCTAGGACATTAGGACTTCTGCAAAAGAAATAAGGAAAGAGGGTGGAAGTTGGAAAGAGACTGCAGAACCTCTTCTGGGACCAGCAGCGAGAGATGTGTCATCAGCAGAGGGAGGGGCTGGCTGGTGGCAGAACACTCTGTACAGGCGCCTATGGGGCTGTGCCCCACTCTCTTCATGCTGTCGTGATGGGGAGGAAATGGGTTTTGTTTTTATTTTAAGAACTATTTAGGGTTTTGTTTATTTGTTTAGTATAGACAAAAGAGGGAATGGCAGTGTGAAATTTTCATAAACCATGTATACCAGTATATGGCTCACCTGCTAAGGAAGCCCCCAGAAGCAGACAGGCCTGTTTTTTCTCACCTGGACAATCAGCCTGTGATGCTCCGTCCCATCCTGTCAGCAGATTGGCTCCTGCTGGGGAACACAGGGGCTCACAGGCCACGTTGCTATGAGGAGTGGGTTTGAATGGAAGGAGAAGGGATCACTACTGCTATTAAGGAATCTCTGCAGGATTTTAGAGGGGAGGGTGGAAAAGATGCCGAGCCCTCTCTGCCCACTCTCCTGCCTTCTCTCTCCCAGTGCTCGGGGAAGGCAGTCTTTTGGGTTCAAACCAGGGGTTCCCGTTGAAAGGGGAATGGGTGGCAGGCAGCTGGGGCACTGCCCCTGTACCTGCAGAGCCACTTTCCAGCTTGGGCACAGTGATGAGTTTGACATGAGAGGGAACCCTTTGGCTCTTACAGTGTGGCTTCACTTCCCATGAAAGGACGTCCTTAGACAACCCAGTTTCTTCCTTAAAATTCCATCCTCATGCTAATTTACCTCCCATTCAGTTTGATCGTGGTGAGTTTCAAATGACTGAGCAGTTGACACAGTGTTCTCAAGGCAGTGATATGCTTTTGAATAAAATGGCTTATTTTCAATTTTGATCAGTTTAAATTTTAAGTTTATGCGTATGATGTGTCACTCAGTGTGTTGAAGAGCTTCTTAAATATTGTCTTAAAGAACGCTTAAAGAAGGAAGAGAAGACTCGTCAGGAACTAGAAAAGGCCAAAAGAAAACTGGACGGCGAGACGACCGACCTGCAGGACCAGCTGGCCGAGCTGCAGGCCCAGATCGACGAGCTCAAGTTGCAGCTGGCCAAGAAGGAGGAGGAGCTGCAGGGCGCTCTGGCCAGGTCTGCAGCCGCAGCAGCTCTGGGCTGCTCGGGTCCCTGGGGGGTTAGTTCCAACAGGCGTCTCACGCCTGGGAGGACCTAAAACACCAGGGAGAGTGAGACGGGTGTACCTGCTGTTGGGTGTGGGCCGTAAGAAAGGGAAAAACCCAGGCGTACATCATTTCTGTTAGAGCAGCAAGGAAATCTCATGAGACATTCTCGATAGTTATACTTCAGACTGATCCTATCTTGAAATCCTGGGAGAGTCACGCCAGAACAAATTATTTTACCACATCAATGTTATGGTTTCTGTAAATTACAGATTAACTTCAGTGTATTTTGGAACTTTAGAGAAAATCACTTTTCAGAAATGATATTCCAACACTTATAGCATGATTTGATATTTGGTTCTAAACCATTCAGTTTTACAATGAAATCATACAAAATATATGTATTCATATCTAATGTTTCATTTCTCTATAAAGAATATGTTTGGCTACATAGTTGCAACACTTGGAGTTTAATTTATAATGTGTTATAATCAAGAAAATCTTATAACAAAAATCTCTCTCATCTCAAACATCCCAACTATTCCCAGTCAGAAAAATTACCAACATTTTAAACCAGACATGTAAGCAAAAAGATGCCCTGTGGAAAAGAAGAAAGTAGCGGGTGTGAAGGTGACAGGTCTCTTATACTGTGTTCCTCGAGCATCTTTGACGCTGCTGGTGCCCCACAGGCTAGGTGCCAGCGTGACAGGCTAGCCTGCTTCCTCAAGCAGTGCTTGAGCTGTGGCAATATTTTACTTCAGAGGAAATGTTTTAATATTCTAATGGCGAAAGTGAGATTATCCAACCTTTTAATGGGGAATCATACCTGTTTGGAAAGGGGGCTGGTGTGGATTCTAGTGTCTGGCTTTGCCACTACTAGCTCTGGAGCCTTCAGCAAGTCATTACCTGAGGACCTCCTGCCTGCCCCTGAGCGTCCATGCCAGTCTCAGGCCCCAGGAAGAGGGATATATGACTGGGGTCTCCTTGAGGAGAGGGACACGGGCTGGTTCTCCTGAAAAACAAGCCACCTGTGCGCTGTCTCTGAGCGCTTCTTGTTCTGGATGTTTTAACAGAGGTGATGATGAGACACTCCATAAGAACAATGCACTTAAAGTTGTGCGCGAGCTACAGGCACAAATTGCTGAGCTCCAGGAAGACTTTGAATCTGAGAAGGCGTCACGGAACAAGGCGGAAAAGCAGAAAAGGGACTTGAGTGAGGAGCTGGAAGCTCTGAAGACAGAGCTGGAGGATACTCTGGACACCACGGCAGCCCAGCAGGAGCTACGGTGAGTGGGACCAGGAGCACTGCGTGTGGTGCCCGCCGCCCTCTCCCCGCCAGGGTCATACAGAAACGCCCGGGCATGCCTGCCCTCTTTGGGAGGTGGCGTGTTTTTCTTCATGACAGCAGGTGGGAGGGTGATGAAATAGCAGTGGTTAGAAACAGACCAGCCTGTAGGTAAAAAATACCTGTGCAGGGGTGTGTAGAAGGACCAGCAGACTGAGAAGCATGGAGCGAGATGTGATCAGAAAAGCCATGGTTAGCCACAGGACAGCTACACACAGAAGATTGTCATAGGTGGCGATAGACAGGACCAGAGGGAAAGATGACACAAACACAGAAACAGGAGAAGATAACGCAGGGGGCCAGGCACGTGCAGGCAGACTCAGGCGGCGTGAGCAGTGTAGGCAAACAGACGAGGAGGAGGGATGCATGCACCAAGGTGAGAAGAAGGGGGAGTGCAGTTGGTGGACAGAGGTGTGCATCGTGCAGCGGCATGTGCAGTACGACAGGAGCCGGCGGCCAGGTGCAGGCATGAAGAAAGTGACAAGCATAGGCGAATGCAGGCAGAGAAGGTTCACAGCTAGAAAGCTGTAGCGTGGCAGCCCACATGCAGACTGTCACAAGAGAGCTTCAGCAGTGAGCTGGGGGCTGCCTTGCAGCTCCCACTGGCAAGTAGATTTTCTGTCATCAGCAGCTGGAATTGTGCAGAGAAGCTGTGGGGGATGTTCCAGCTTGCTGTCTTGGCAGAGGCTGTCAGCTCCTTCTCCCAGACTCAAACCGCCAGGTGCCTGAGGTCTACCCGAGGAATCCCAGCCATAAGGGACCCCTCGCTGCCCAGCTGGTAGATTTGGTGGCTGCACACGTGTGCTTGTGTGTACATGCATGCGCGCACATGCACACACACACACAAGACGCCTACACCTGTGCCGGCTGCTCCACAGCGTGAGTGATGGGAAGAGTATCCTGCCACTCTGGGGAGGTTGCTAAGGCTGGGAATAAAGCAGAAAGGACAGAAGGAATCACCTATGAAGACCAGCATGGTCAGGGAGGTAGGAAATGACCCAAGGCAACCAGGAGGGAAACACGTGGTGAATGCCCATGCTGTTCCTGGAGAACAAGGACGTGATCATCTGAGTCCACCCAGTAGCCAGAAACCTGGGCACCTGGATGTCACAGTGTCTGCAGAGCAGGTCAGCTCAGTAGAGCAGTGAGACTGCGGTCAGGTCATGGGCACCAGAGCAGTACTCAGGGTGAAGAAACAGGTGGAGAGCCTAACGTTTGTCCAGGTTTTGGCCATGAATATGTACATCTCCAACAATACAGAGGTTGGTTGGTTTTATTTTTAGCCTGTGTTGCCCACAGAGAAATGGTGTCTTGGGTGGAGCCCATCTGAGCCAGGCAGGGTTACAGGTTTCCTACCCCACTTCAGCAGACTGACTGCTTTTAGCAGTTTAAGTCTTGGCCCTTCTCTTTAAAAGATCTGCTTTTTGCCTTCAAATCATCATGCATGATTGACAGGTAGGGGAAAAGGCTCTAATCATTTAATTTTTCCATCTAATTCTTGCAAAAAAAAGAATACAGATGATCTGGGCATATTTATTAAAACCATGCATATGATCAACTGTACTCATTGATTCTATTTTGTGACAAATTTAGATGGGCTACCTCTCAAATGTGTGCTACACTCTTGCTAAAGATTGTTAGAGAACGCAAGCCTCCCCTACCTGTCCACTGGTTCTTCTATGAATTATCTATTGCATTATTAATATGAAAGTGACAGCCCTCAGCAAATCAAATTCTCTTCTTCAGACTTATTAGCATTTTAACTCTCTTAGGACTTATGATGAATGACTAAAGGAAATCGGGTTGTTACCCTGGAGGAGAGAAGGTGAAGGGTCCCTTTGACTTTTGGATTCCAATAGGGGTTACGAAAGAAACTATTCCCCCCAAAAGATAGTGAGCTGATAGCAGGAGAGATTGTATTGAAGTCTGATAAGTGAAAGTGCCGGCCGCTAAAAATGAAATAATCTTGATGGAAGACTTGCAGAGGACAAGGCCAGACCAGTGCTCATCTTTGACCTCTGGCCAAGTTAGTGAAACTTGTAGCCAAACTAGGCTGGACCACAAAGAACCTGCAGTGATTCCTTCTGGCTGGGCTGCATGCGACCACAGAGCTGGCACCCACTGGGGCCCTGTTCTCTTGGCACAGTGATCACTGTGCCTCTGGATCTCACTACTCCACTGGTAAAGAGGGAAAACGCATCCACACGAGAATCACCGTGCGAGTCACTGGTTATATGTTTTAAAGCATAGAGCAAGTTTGCCAGCAGTTGCGTCAGGATTGTTGTAACACAGCTGCTTAAACTGTTAATATAGGCCGTAGCAGGAGTGGTATTTATGTGACTGGTTTCAGTCTTTATCAAACTGTATGCTCAAATAGGTGCTCAGACTGACAGATTTACAGATTGAGTTGTCACAGAGAGTGAACTCTCTTCTAGGTAGTGAAATAATGTAGGTTATTCAGGTTACCCTCTACATGTTATAGCCAATCATAAAAATATTAGAAAGCCACGTAAAGACATTTAATACTAATGTAATCTTGATACTCTAAGTGCAGGTTAGATAAAACCTCAATTTATCTCAGAACATTGAAATCCTATGGTCTTGTACCTGCTATGTTCTCATATCAAACACCAGAGACCTTTTCTGAACCAGGAAAGTGACCCTTCAACCTGCCTCATAATGTTCCTGTCC
>CAUYRT010058431.1:0-51615 GCA_963574885.1 Lepilemur ruficaudatus | reverse complement strand
CAGCAACCTCAAACTCCTGGGCTGAAGCGATCCTTCTGCCTCAGCCTCCCGAGTAGCTGGGACTACAGGCATGCACCACCATGCCCGGCTAATTTTTTCTATATATATTTAGTTGGCCAATTAATTTCTTCCTATTATTAGTAGAGACGGGGTCTCGCTCTTGCTCAGGCTGGTTTTGAACTCCTGACCTTGAGCGATCCGCCCGCCTCGGCCTCCCAGTGTGCTAGGATTACAGGCGTGAGCCACCGCGCCCGGCCTCATCCATGAGAATTTTAAAAGAACAAGCTTTAATTATTAATATAAGGTGTTCAGTTGACCTCATTATTAAAATGAGAGAAACCATTACTCTTAACACCACTGAACACAAGGAGGGAAGATGGAAATAGGGACTAATATTTAATGAAAGCCTTTGCAACACTTGAAGTTTTTCATATGTTATTTTATTTCTCACAACCACCCTAAAGGTAGGCTATCTAAACCAGTAAACCTCAATGAGGATAAGTAACTTGCTCAGAACTTCAGTTACTGAGTAGCAGAAGCAGGGATTAAATCAAGATCTGCCAACCTCAATGTATTATAGCTCTATGCTGATCTTAGGGCTTCTCTGCTTTGCTCAATTAAAATAATTTTTTTTGATACTTGTTTCTTCACATAATACTTGTACTATTAATATATCTTCAAAAAACTCATCAGAAATGTTAAGTACATGAGATAATGCCTATGTTAATTAGCTTGATTGAACCATTCCACAATATATACATATTTCAAAACATCATGCTATGTACAATAAATATATGTGAATTTTATTTTTCAATTGAAAAAACACATCAGGATAAAGTGAACTGTATATTAGATAATGATCATATTGGTTTGAGCATCAGGCATGTTTTTAAGTGTGCTGGTAGACATGGCATACCAAGGAAGGCCACACATTAAATATGTTTTCCAAGTTAGTTCATTAAAGATAACTCAACAATAGCTAGACTGATAGACGACTTATCCGAATATGCTAAGACTACTATTACATTAGCATTTTGTTGAGTCCTGAGTCAATCCTTACCTTGTGTGAGTAGAAATAATCTCTGTACCAGCCAGGTGTGCCAGGTGTGCTTGTGAGCAGTGCACACCTGCACAGTCAGTCATGTGAATGGGATCCACGTCACTCCCAAGTGCTGTCTCTGCTGCTTCTCACGCAAGGACCTGGAGAAAGGCATGCATGTCTCTTCTCTAGTAACAGTTTTCTCATGGGGTAGTTGGAATTAAATGAAATAATGCAAGTTAAGTGTCTCCCATGCTGCCTGCAGCTTTTTCTTTCCTCCCTCTCTCCTCTCTCCCTTCCTTCCTTTGAAAAGTGTTCATTTATCTCCTACTCTGCACAGGCGTTGTGCTAGATGCTGAGGACGCGATAGCGATTAGATAGAGCTGTTTCCCTTCCAGAAACAAAGTTTAGAAATAAAGTTCAGAGGGAGACAGACTAAAAACAAGTGAGTATGATAACCACGCTTTGTGAAGAGTGTTGTGAGAGTAGCAGAAGGTGCCGGGTAGAGCACTGACCTGAGTTAGGAACCAGACTTGCTATTACGAATGACATTGTTGTTATGATTATGGTCTAAGTGGGTTTTATTTTTCTAAAAAAGTTTTTATATGATGGAATTTTCAAATGCATGCAAAATTAGAGAGTGGTTCATACCCCACCACTCAGCTGTAACCAGAATCCACTCATGATTGCTCACATTCTGTTGTACTCTTTTCTATCTCCACATCCTCCTGTGGCTGGATTATTTTGCCAGACACCTCAGGCATCCTTCAGTACATATTTATAGGTGGTAAACACAGCAAGGAAATTATTTGGAAAATCTTACTGTTACAGGTAAATCTTTGGGGGCCTTGGAGCTGAAATTTTTCAATACTTCATTTACCCTCTAGAATCTCTCTCCCTTGTCTTCAGTACCTGTAGGCCTGCTTTTAGACTGGGACCTTGCCTTAGCCTCCTGAGATTTAAGTGTTAATACATGCAAAGTGCTTAGAAAAGTGTCAATATATAGTGAGTATTCAATAAATATTGATTATTAGAGATGTTCAAAATTCCTGCTCAGGAACATCCAAAATTAAACAAATGTGTGAGTATTCAGTGGCCTGAAATGGTGAAGAATGGAGATTTCTCATAAACCAGAGACTCTAAACCTCACAGGAATTATAGACATCTAAACAACACTATTGGTGAAAAAAAAAAAAAAACAAGTGAATAAGACAGTGAAATGCAACTTTTTTCCCCTGGTATGTAGAATTATCTTTCGATTTCTAAAATTCTATCATTATACTTTTATAAAATATTTTATTTTGTGAGGGGCTGACATACAAGAGAACATTCAAATCACAATAAGTAGCTGGGCACAGTGGCTTACTCCTATAATCCTAGCACTCTGGGAGGCTGAGGCAGGAGGATCACTTGAGTTCAGGAGTTCAAGACCAGCCTGAGCAATAGTGAGACTCCGGCTCTACTAAAAATAGGAAAATTAGCCAGGCATGGTAGTGCACACCTATAGTGCCAGCTACTTGGGAAGCTGAGGCAGGAGGATTGCTTTAGCCCAGTAGTTTGAGGTTGCTGTGAACTAGGTTGATGCCACGGCACCCTAGCCTGGGCGACAGAGTGAGACTCTGTCTCAAAAAAAAATTAAAAACAAATCACAGTTAGAAGCTGGTTTTATTAACTTAATTCCTATTGAAACCACCATAACAATTTACCCATGCATTACATCTTTATTGTTCATTATGTATTAGAAACTTGCAACATTCTGGAGATTCATATATAAGTAAGTTATGGTACTTAGCTCATAGACACATTTAAACAAAATGAATAAATAGCACCACAGTGTTAAATAGAGACCTAAATAAAGTGAAAAGGGCAGTAAAATCTCTTGAGGAAATTCAGTTTGGGCAAAGTTAAGGGCATCTGGCCTGAAGGAAGCTTCTAGAAGGAGATGGCATTTGAGCTGGGCCTTTAAGAACAGTTAGTATTTTGCCAAGATAAGGGCATTTTAGGTGGTGGTAGAAAGTGATGTACAGCATTAGAGTCTGGAAGGGCCCTTGTGTTCTGAGAGGAATCTGTTGTGTGTTGACTTCTCCAGTAGACACAAGAAGTACCTGGGGACAAGGGTGGGAAGATATCATTCAGGCTTAGACTCCAACCAAGGTATATAAAGGCATTTTATTTTATTTTGTTTTATTTTTAGGACAATCATGGCTATATATTAAAATTTGAACTTTATTCCCCAGGAATAGGGAACAAGTCCAGGTTTCAGAGCGTAGAGGAAGCCATAATCTAGAAAATAATGGAATTGTTTGACATGGGGTACTATCAAAGTTTGACTATCTCTGTGATAGTGATTTCTTACCCCCCCGCCCCCATTTACCCCTTGGTAAATTTGCCAGGTCCATTGTTTTCTAACTTAGAATTTTTAGAGTCTTTATAGAGTCCTTAGAGTCTTTGTAGATTCATGAAGGTGAAAATGGGAGACTCATGAACTATTTTCAACTTTTCAATAAGCTCAAATGACTTATGCATTGACTGACTATAATGTTACCACCAAACTTCTCATCAAATCAAAAGGACCCTTGCTTTAATTATGACTCCTCAGTAAGGGTTCCTGGCCACAAATTTTGGGAAAGTCCTCTTCTCAGAGAGTTTACATGGCATAGGACTTACTGGTAGGGGCTTTGGAGACAGACAGTCTTGGGTTTGAATCTCCGCTATCACTGAAGAGCTATGTGATGTTGGGCAACTTATTTAATCTCTTTAAGCCTCATAGCCCTTGGTTTAACAGATACGATATGTTGTATATCAATCTGTGTCTTATTATGTAAGTATAGAGTGTGATCTGCCTACAGGAATTAGAAATGCTGCCAAATAAATCTCGGTCTTTTATGTGTCCATCAGCATCATTAGCCACCATGGGTCCTTTCTATTTGGGGTTTCCACTGAGAGTCTCGGAGTAGGCTGCTTCCAGCATTCAGATGGCCACACCCATGACACTATAGCTTGCCGCTGTGTCTGCTGAGGGCTCTGTTTGAGTGTTTCTAGTTTATCTCCTTTTTCCCAGTGCCTTGCTGAGCAGATTTCCTGAGGCTGCTGCTTGTCTCTGTCTTGCAAAGGCCAGAGGTAAACACTCTCAATGCCATTTTCTATCCAGTTCATTAGTCAACTTCAGGACTTCGAAAGACATGCTCTGTTTAAGTTTGCTGTTTTCTATACCTGACACATATATAAATGTGTTCAAGGTACACTTCCAATGCTTTGGCATGGTTTTGGAAACCCTAATAGAGACTTTTATGCTTTTTAGTCTATATTTCCTAAGAGAACTGATACAAAGGCTAAGCAAAGAAGTGGTAGATATGGATGTCATTTAATATTACAATCACATGGCAAGTCTGAAAATGATCTTGTCAAAGTTAGCGGTGTGCCCTACATGGTCTTTTCATATACAATCAGTCTGTCTTGAAAAGGATTTGAATTTTAACTTTCTATTATTGAGTTGACCCTTAGGAATATTGACAACATGTATCTAGCCCCGTTCATTGTACAGTTTTGGGTAAACACAAAATGACTCTCTTGGGATAACTGCCCATGTGCTTTACTGTTCATATGCACTTTCCAACTTTTCAGAGCTGGAAAAACATTAAAAAGTCAGGAAATCTCACCTGAATGAGCTTTCTTGGGCGGATTTCTGGCAGATAATGCTTCCTGTTACTTAGGAAATGCTGTTAAGCTTACCTTCATTTATAATCCTTTGGCTGGCCTACTGTCTAAGCTTTGAATTGTTTGGTTGCTAGAAACATATTAGAAAGCAAGACAAACAACAACCACAACAACAGAGCAGTGATGTGAAAACATATTTATCTCTCATGTAAAACACATTTGGAGATGGGCATTCAGGCTGGTTTGGTGGATCCCTGGTGCCATCAAAGACTTAAGGCCTTTCCAGCTTTTGTGCTGCACCATCCCTAGGCTGCACAATCCATAGCATTCTTATCCTCATGCTCTCAAGATGACTGCTGGAATACCAGCAATCAAGTCCATGTTCAAACAAGAACTGGATAAGTAAAAGACAAAATAAATGTGCCAACCCTTGTTTTAAAAGACTTTCAGGGAGTTCTTTCTGCCATCTCTATTCACATCACATCAGTCTTACAACATGATGTCTGCCAGCTGCAAGGGAGCTTGGATACATATTTGGGTGGGCCCATTTCCTCCTTTAATAAAATTGACATTTGTTCCTAAGGAGAGAATGGCTATTGTGCAGGCAAGTAGCAGTCTCTGACACACTTACCTTTAATTCTAGCTTGACTTTTTACTTATTCTTGGTTAAAAAATCTTAAGAGGAAAATGAACAAGTTAATTCACTTTCTAACACTAATAAGCAGATTTAAAATATTTTTCTAGTAATGAGAAGCTAATGAATTATATCCGAATCTACAACACTACGTGGGAGAAGACTTGTATCGGCTTTTATTGGATTTTCACTGTCCCCTCAGTACCTGTAATCTTAAGCCTATGGGGGATCCTTGTATTCATTTGTTCTCTGGCAGTTATTCAGTGAAAGTATCCTGATGTTTTTATTTTATTGGTGGGAAGAAGGACATTTGGATGGAAGATAGCATGCAAACTCTAGGCTCTCAGCACAAAGCCCAGAAGGGTTTCATTGCTTTCTGATAATGGTTGCAATAAGTTAGGTAGTAGGAACTAAACAAATAATAGAACCTGGGATGAAAACTACGCAGTGGTATAGTGCAAGGGTTTTCAATTACATTTAGTAGTAAAATTGCTCCTTTGAATGAAATCATACCGAGGATGTTTAACCATATAAAAGAGATAAAAGGCTGACTTTCTCTAGTGGAACCAAGGGTGGAGGACCCCTGCACTCTCTTCTCACCCACTCTTCCTCTCTCCTTCATGATCCTTGGGGTACTTGCATAGAAATCAAGAGCTACGGAGAGAAAATTTGAAAACCACCATTTCAACGGATTTTTGCCTCAGCTCTGTCTCTAGCTGGCTCTGTGACCTTGGACAAATTACTTGCCTTCTCTGGGCCCTGGGTCCCTGATGTAAAAGATAAGAGGGTTAGACCAGATGATCCCGAAAAGTTGGTCTAGCCTACGTTTCTAGGATTTCCTGCTTACCAATGTGTACATTGTCAGCTTCTAGTGATGAGTCCTGTGTACACCTTTCTCACCAAAACAGCTGGAGGCCAAAAAAAAAAAAATCCAATCATTAGTATTGATTAGACAGAAATAGGAATGTTTTCCTCTTGAATATTTTTCTGCTCATAGGGAAAAAGCTGAAGGAAAGTCATGGTGGAATTCCAATCCTGTTGTAGCATTTGGCACATTGACGTCTATAGAAGGAAGCCAAGGCTAGTGAACACTGACGATTTCAGAGCATCTATTATCTGCAAAGTATGATGATAGCTGTTTTTCCATATTTCATTTATTTAAATTACACAAAGCTCATCAGAGGAGTCATTATTTCCTCCATTATATAGGAAACTGGACCACATTTGTTTTGGATTTGAACTTGTATCTTCCTTCATTAATGCGTCCATTGATTGAGTCGTACCTGGAGCTAGGTACTATATTAAAGGCTCATCATCCGAAACCAAATAAGGCCTTGGGCCTGCCCTAAGGAGCTTAATGTTCTTTCCTTGATACCAGTAGCTCCCAATCTTTGTTACACATTGGAATTGATCTGGGGGAGGGTTAATTAAATTTCAAATGCTCTAGTCCCCTTCCTGCACCAGGCTCTAGAAATCTTCATTTGGCAGATCTAAGGAGGATTCCAGGCATCTGCATTTTAAACTCAGTGCTCAGATGGCTCTGTCACCCAGCAAAGTTGGGAAACCACAGCTTTCTACCTATCAGAGTTATTGATGTGCACGTCTGCCTTTCTAACTAGATGGTGGCCCTGGTTGGGTGGCACTGGGCCTCTTTTGTTTTCTGTATACTTGGCATATGATAGGTGTTTTCAAAAATATTTGCAGATTAAAAGTAAAAAAAAAAAAGAAGAAGAAGAAGAAGAAAATAAAACTTCTGTTGAAGGGAAGCCTGGAATTCACTGACACTGTTGAAAAATAGACCCTGTAATGGGACACATGAAAGGAGAAGGGGTCCATTCCAAGGGAGAAGCTGTCATGGGCATTTCAGGATTCTGATGAGATGGTCAAGAAGCAGACCTCAACTCTTCCCACCCTCATTCATTCTTCTTCTACTGATTTATTTTGCCTAAGATCTTTAACACCTGCTTGTCCTGTCCCGCTCACCAACCCCGCTACCACTAGCGTAAGTTGTGGAGAGCCAGGATCTGTTCTACTGTTCACTTCTGTACTCCCAGTGCAAACAACAGTCCCTGGCACATAATGAAGGGAATGAAAAAAGAATGATGTGATATCCTGAACCGCAGCAGGAAGGAGTGAGATTGGAAGGGATGCAGGCTAGTCTTGAGTATTGCAGGGCTCAGGAGGCAAAATGCTAAGTTACTCCAACACTTAATTAGCTATTTTTATTAAGTGTCCAAGCCTCCTTCGTTTAATGGGTGTTTTACTGCTTTTATCTCAAGAAAGATGGCAGAAGTTTGTGTCTTTTGGCTTTGATCACATTATTTCTGGGTTTTGTTACTTAATAAGGCAGAAGTTTAAATTAACATCATTCTCCGTTGCCTGTTTTTGGGTTAGCTGTACAGTATAGAGTGGTTTTGGCAATTTTTCAATGGAAGAAAGAAAAGGAAACCTCTGTTTGGGAGCCGTAGGGGAAAGGAGGGAAAGCCATTTACCTGAGCCCCTGGGGCTACATCTGCTTCCCAGAAAAGATCTGCCATCAAATCCTGTCACCTGACCCTCGTTGGGGCTGCAGCTCAGGGGCAGGTTGAGGGAGGACTGGGCCAACTGCTGCCTTCCGTCATCAAGGGGGCAAAGAAGAAGGTTGAAAGGTGAATTCAGTCATTTCAGTGTTCAGGGCCCTCTCACACTTTACAACTGGCCTCAAACACGTTGTCAGACTGAACAAAAGGCACCTCCGCAGGTCCCTCTTAAAACATGAAATTGCCCAGGCTATGATTTGAGGTTCATGCCAATGGAATGTGCATTTATTTCTTTTTTTCCTCTTCATTCACTCACTGTAGCGATAGCTTGATGGTTTACAGAACACGATAACACTCACTTGCTGCACATTTGAATCGCTCCAGCCAAAGGTTTGTTGCTGTATTAATTGGCGTCAGAGAAAACACTGCCTTCACTTAAAGTGTTTGAATACCTCTTGTTGAATCATAGGCTTGAGTCAAGTGTTATTAATTCAAGAATCAAAATGCCTTTTGTCCATATCAGATAAACGTTGCCATAGCAAGTGTAGCGTAAACAGATCTGTTCAAGCCACAACAACCTATAGAAGCCCACAGACAAAGGAGGACAAGTTTTGTCCTCACAGAAGCCCTGGTGCTGCATTAAATGCTCTCCAGTTGGCCTGGTGTGTAGCCACATGAACCATGCACTGATGAATGGGACCTGGGTACACAGATCCCAGGCAGAAGCCTTTGTCATTGTTGGGTTTTATCAAATGTGTACAGTCAGTGTAACATCTGGCTTTAATACTGATAGAAACTGTAGGATTTTGGCTGTTCTCTGGCCTTACATATTTTCCATCCTCTGTATCAGCACTTGTCAGGGATTTGATGAAGTTAAATCGACTGCATTTGATTCCTTGAGCACAAGAAAAATTACAGAATGCTTGCTCCCCTCTTTCTTCCTTTTGGAGCACTCGGAACAAGTTTGCAGTGAGTTGGTTTGGGTCATGAGCTTGAGAATTTAAAGAGGAGAGGGAATGAACAGAGAACCTTCCAAGGCCTCATCTGAGACAAACGCTCCTTTTGCTCAACAATCAAAAGCAGTGTACTTAAGCTGCAAGGGTGATGTCATTGAACTAGTACCAGCCTTTGCTGGTTTGATTGCAGCCGAGGGAAAAAAAAATGGCAGGAGAGAGGCCCATGACTGAAAGGAGTTTGCAGGGCCTTTTGATGTCAGCTTTCCCCAGAGGACCTTGTCAATCTCACCGACCCTCTGCCAGTCCAGTTGATGTTGTCTGGCACAACTGGCAATCACAGCGCAGAAAATGACAGGACCCAAGTGAGGATGGAGATTGAATTCACACCTCATCACATCCCATAAAGGGCAATTTTTCAAGGTCAGCGTTTAGGTGAATTAAAGGAACAGGGCTTGGCAGAGGGCCCTCTGCTCAGGCCCCCGCAGGCCGTCCATCCAGCTGCCGCTCTTTGTGTGCCCGCGCTCTGGCGAGAGAGCTCAGACACACGCACAGACCCCGCGCGCTCTAATGAGCGCATCTGAGCGCTTCCAAGCAGCCTGGTGGGTTTGGGTGTGCATCTTGTATTTGTTAAAAGATGCCCTCATGATGTCTAAAAGTGGAAAACTGAAACAGTGATTGTAAATTCGGCTCTGACAGGAAAATAGGCTCGGGAAGTACCAAATTATTTTCATCTGGGGGTGAGAGCTTTTCCTCTGTAATTTACCTAAATGTCAACGGGGGACCTGTGCACCAAGTGTTCCCCCTGGGCTGATGGCTGTTTTGTGGGAAGCAGCAGCATCTGGTGGGCAGGGCTGACTGCCCGGCTGCCTCTTGGGAAGGAGACGTTCACATGTCCCAGTTATCAGAGGACCCTGTAGTGTCAGAGCGCAAGATCACCTAGCCCTGCCCCTTTACCTCATCAGGGATGACCAGGGAGGTCCAGAGAGGTGGAGTGAGCTGCCCCACATCAAGCAGCTAGTGAGAGGCTGACGCCAGGCTCCCTGGGCCCACGCTGCCTCCATGATGAGGATAAGCAGCAACCCTTGCCATTTCTGTGGGAGTCTGTCTGGCCATTGGAAACTCTCTGGTTATATTCTATTGAAGTCAGTTCAACCATCATCTGCTAAACATCTACACCTTTCTGGTGCCATTCTGTGTCCTGAGGAAAGGGGAAGTACAGAGTCTAGCACGGGGGATCGTAACGTAAAAGGTGTGTCATCATGCAGTGGTTCTATTGTTCTTCTCGTGTTACGGAAGATGAAACCAAGGCGCAGAGAGGTAGCTAAAAATGCTATGTGAGAGCTAAAGAGGAAGGAGCTGGGAAAGGCTCTGGGAGAGGTGTTTAAGTTGTTTCTTAAAGGAGGGCTACGGATGGTGAAGAGAAGAGGTAGAAAGGAACAACATGCCCTGTTGAGACAGAGCATGAGAAATACCATGGACTCTGGAACCCCACGTTAGTAAACATTTCTCTTTTTCAATGAGAAGTCCAAGTCCATTCTCTCTCCAAGTATTTCTATAATATCTAACCCAAAGAAGTTGAAATTTGTTATACTGGAAGTTTCTTCCTGTTCTATATGCTAAACTTTATTTCTCTGTTTTGGAGGAGAAGCAAAGAAAAAAGATCCAGTTGAATAAAAAAAAGGCTTTGTGTATGTATTTATGAATGAACGATGTGATTCCGGTACAAAAGCAGAAGAAAATAATAAGAAGTAAGTGACAAAATTAGAGTGAGGAAAAGAAAGAAGAAAAAAGTTAGCTGAGGCTGGGGCAGTGAAATAATAAAAGAGTAGAACAATAGGTTTTAGGAAGTTTAATTTCAAAGTGCTTATAAATTTTTTTCAAATGAAGTCTTACTTAGAAGAGCAACAGAGAAGAGAGGCTTGGAGCCTCCTACCCCACTAACCGCCACCCCAACACACAACACACATGTGCACACGCACCTGCATGCATGCATATTGGCACCTGAAGAGGATGCATGCAACACGCTTGGCTCCCAGAGCAGAGCGTGCAGGTAAGTGTGCACCGGGGATTGTTTTCCAGTGTTACAGCATAACTGTGTTCATCGCCTTCCTCCTAACCACACTGGACACACTTGTGTCATCCCCTCCCCCATTCTCTCTCTCACAAACGCACACGTCTGTCCTCTGTCATGTTTTAGCCATGGTTAGTGCTGCCTCCGTGATTCATTTTCTATATGATGGCACAAAAATAGATAGTATGAAATGAGTGAGCAAATTCATTTCAAAACTATTTGAGCCCCTTCCACGTGCGTGCCCTGTGCCATGATATAATTTAGGATACTCATATTGCATTGAAGTCTAAAAGTGAAAGGTGGTCTAGTTTAATGTTTCTCAAACCTCATAATTCTGTAGTTGAGAAGTTTGGACAATACCTTGTTATGTATTTTATGTTTGTGTCTCCCACAAAATTTGTATGTGGGAGGCCTCACCCTTACTCTGATGGTGTTAAGAGGTGGGGCCTTTGGGAGATGATTAGGCTTAGATGAGGTCACGAGAGTGGAGCCCCCATGATGAGATTAGTGTCCTAATGAGGAGAAGAAGAGAGACCAGAGCTTCCTCTCTCTGCCATGTGGGGACACAGTGAGAAGGTGGCCGTCTGCAATCCAAGGAGACAGCCCTCACTAGAATCCAGCCATGTCGGCACCCTGATCTTGGGTTTCTAGCCTCCAGAACTGTGAGAAAGAAATGTCTGTTGTTTCAACCACCAGGTTTATGGTATTTTGTTATGGCAGCCCAAGCTAAGACATACTCCATGGTCTTTTACTCTCTTTGAACTCATCATTTACATAAAGAAAGACTCCCAGCTTTAATGAGACCTGTCTAAGCTTCTTTAATCCAGCATTTTAAAACTCACTTTAGAGAAAGACTTTTCTCCCCTTCACCCCACAGACTACCTGTTATTTCATGAAACACCAGATTTCTGCAGAATCCACCAGATGATTTTTATCATTAGACACTTTGATGATTAAAAGAATGAAGCCTAGAACTGAGTTCCGGTGCCTGGAGCTCTGTGCTTGGGAACAGGAGCATTTCTTAATGAGCTCAGTTCCTCCCTTTTTCCTCTCAGTGCTTCCATCTGCAAATTGGGAATTTGCCTCCTGCTCATTGCCTCATAAAGAAATTCAGGAAACAGCATGCTTTTTATCCATGCATAGGAGAGAAGCTCTGTCATGCCCAGAGGTATCTTATTTTTTAAAACTTGGTTTGGGGACGTGGACATTTATATGTAATCATTGCAATGATCATTTGATATTCTTCAGAAAAAAAAACAAACTAGTTGACTGTTGCTTGGTATCTTTTTGAAAGTGAAATATATTAGTAAATATCTTGGTTATGAGTACTTTTTTTAAAAAAAAATCAATAAGCCAGAGGAAAGGGAGATGGAAATTTATTTAGTTATTGAAACTCCCAATTAAATTCTTAATGGCGGAAACATCTCAGAATGTTTCCAAGTTTCATTTGGCACAAAGGCAAGTCGCTCAGACACTTTTTCAAACTTTAGGTCAAGACATTGAGTTGGACACCTCAGAAAATTTGAGCCCAGGGCTCAAATGTGGAAAAACATGGAGAAAAGGTGTTCCCTGTGGAATTCTGATACAGACACTTCCTATGGGAGCTAAGATTTGTGAAAAAAGAGAACTTAGCAAGTTTTGCTGATTTTTATCACCAAAAAGAGTAGACCAAAGTGAAGTTGTGCTTTAAAAAATTGAAAGATAAGTTTTAGGTATGGCTAAGGTTCCTAGGTTGCTCCATGTTTTAACAAGTGCTGGAAGTTAGAGAAATCTTTCTGATTCCTGTGTCTCCGTAGGGTACCATAATTTAATGTAGTTGGTGGCACCAGACGCAGGTAACCACAGCCAGCCATTATGGGCAGGGGTTTCAAACATATGGCCTGTGCATTGCACCCCCATCCCCTTCCCTCCATGAATTATTTTTATATGGGATGCCAACCTAGGAAATGCCTCAATCTCGGAACACGCTGCCAGCCCGTTACCAGCCAGCCCTCCTCCTCTCCCTCCTCTGCCATATCACCGATCCCTTCACCCTTCTTGGCCAGAATCTCATTTTGATCCCCTGTGGCGAACCAAGCAAGGTGGCCCATGAGAAGCGTGGGCTGGTGGCACGGGGGCTGCCCTTTCTGTCTCCAACTCCAGCCCACCGATCAGTACGCATGCCTTGGATCTGGCCGGCCTTTGTGCTTTACCCGAGCAGCGCTCTGCTGGGCTGCTGTTAGTGTTGCACAGTGACCTGCGGATCTAAGGCAAAAAACAGATGTCCCAATAAATTTTTGTCAAAACATAATTACCTTGGGATTAGAAAACCACATGGGGGTGGGGAGGGGGAGGAACAGATGTATTACCTTCAAATATGCAATTATTCTGCAAAAGTTTAAATAATCAAGAGGTTTAAATGATGGCAGTGAGTGTCTTCTCTCCTCCCCCCACCCCACCCCCATTCTGGTCCCTCTTTTGCCTTGAGCTCTGGGCAGTGTTGGAAGCCTCTCCTATTCGCCCTGCACTGATGGTGCTCTGAGCAGGAGGGGGGCATGTTGCACGAAAGTATCATCCTGAGTGCTTTTGCATAAATAAATCTCAGCAAATATGACAGGCTATCTTTCCCTCAGGAACCTGGCCAAGTCTTTTCTTCCTCTCCAGCCGACAAAATGTGATAAACTATGAATTTTCCCAGTAACCAGAAAAGATTCTTATTTTCATGATTTGAACTGTTAGGTGTAGGTCAAAACAGTATATCAAACAGGAATTCTTGCAGGGAGGAAAATCCTTTTTCTGTTTTCTGTTTTCATGTTGCGTCAAGTGGGAGGGGTGCTGGACGCTGATTGAAGAGTCATTGGCTTATTTGTTAACTAGTTGTCATGGGCCTCTTAAGGTGAGATACTAATCTCTTTTAAGTATTTGCCCATAGGCCTAAGTGAGGGAGCTGACTGAGTGGGACACCTGAAGCCCCAAGAGGTCCAAGGCTTAAGGAGTTACAATTGCTGTAGCTCATTGGACGGTGTTGGATGCTGTCCCTGTCGGGCAGAGGCTGGGCGAGGTATTACTAAATAACTGTTTTCCAGCCCGTTTTCAAAACAACTGTACCTGGAGCCTGTGCTGACAGACTCATTGCACTCTTGGATTATGGAAATTCTAGTTATAATCTCAAGGCTTTTCCTGTTATAGAAAATGGTTTTTGCCTGGAAATATGTAAGTTGGTATTTAGAATAGTTAATCAATTATCAATGGTCTGCTAATCGCCAAGGTCTACACTAAGCACTTTGTATGTGTACTCCCTGATCCTCCTGGAGGCCTTGGAAGGGAGGCACCGTTACCCCAGTTTAGAGATGTGGTAATTGATGCTCAAATAGATTAAATAACTTGCCATATTCACAAAGCTGGTAAGTGATAGGACTCAAATTTGAATCCATGAATATATGTCTATAAAGACTTCATCTATCCATTGATTTATTACGCCTTGGAAATCCTTTACCTTGCATAACTGAATAGTCTGAAAGTGGAAATGATAAACCAACAACAATCCATGTCTGGCCATTCTGGCTATGATATATACATTTTTGGCATGAAGAAGTCATTTATAATAGAGCAATTATGTTTCCCTTGTCTAACAGTGTATTTAGTATAGGCTAGCTTCTTGCTGTCTCACAATTTTAGCCCATTACAATTGGCATAGAGCTAACGACACGTCCTTAGAGATGAAAGAGTTAAAGAGGAAATACTCAGCAGGGCAGTAAGCAGAGAAGGGTGATTCCAGCTGCTTCTGGAGGATATCTGATAGAGAGAGGCAGTCAGGAAACGACTCTGGAGAAAGGAATTCTGAGTGATGGGGGTGTCTTCCTGTAACCCTCAGCCTGAAAGTAATTTTTTCCCACCTAACTCCTGAGAGGCTTGTAAAACTCCAGTACTCCACAGCAGCAGGGAAAGGGGGCATTTTGCAAAGAGAATTAACAGAACACTTTCACCCTAGAAGAAGTGACACCTTTGGAGGATGCAGCTCTATGCGACGTGGATTTGCAAACTAACAAATAGAAGACATGTTGAGGGAGACTCAGTAGTTACAGTTGGAGAGACGAAGAACTCTGCAATTGGTTGATAGCCCTGATTTCAAGAAAGGATGAGACCAACATGAGACATGAATACAGACAAAGTTGTTTAGAGGGGAATACCACCTATCAAAATGACAAAGGGAGACAACCTAGGACAGAACCAGACCTTCTACCTGCTCTAAGCTCAGTAGTATCCTAGTGAGGTGAGTTTTTAAATTTTTTTCAATAAAACTAATTCACACTGCAGTGGCTGTGTGCTTGTGTTTATATAGAAAATTCTTATTACCTAAGAATTTATTAATTACTTCCCTGGAATTGAGTGGTAGAGAGAAAGGGAAGTAAAAAATGTTCAAAGTGCTCAACACATGCAACAATTTCCTCCATCAAAACATTATTTAACACCAGAGTATTTCACATCAGTGTCTTGATGGGTCAGTCTGTTACAGCACCCAGCAGTAAAATGCAAATACAATATAAATTGATTGCAAAGTTAAATTAAAAACTTTGCAGATGGGGTGAGATTTCATGAAAATGGTGCTGGAGAATTACACTAAGCACATTTGAGCTTCAAGCAGCTTTGGAGCCATTGGATTTCTTCTGTTTTTCACAGAGAAATATATTGGCAATTAATATCTCTTGTTGTTATGGACGAAATGTTTTTGTTTCCTTCCTTATGAGTTCATATGTTGAAGCCCTAGCCACCAATGTGATAATATTTCGAGGCGGTGCTTTTGGGAAGTAATTAGGCTTAGATGAGGTCATGAGGATGGGGCTCCCATGATGAGATTAGCACCCTTTAAAGAAGACAAAGAGATTGGAGTTCACTCTGCCTCTGCCATATGGAGATACAGCCAGAAGGTAGCTGTCTGTAATGCAAGGAAAGAGCTCTGACCAGCACCACCCTGCTGGCACTGTGATCTTGGACTTCCAGTCTCCAGAACCATGAGAAGTAAATTCCTGTTGCGTAAGTCATCCAGTCTACGGCATTTTGTTATGGCAGCTCAAACTAACACACCTGTGGTGAAGAAGTTAATGTGATGGTCTGGAGTTCCTTTGATTTTTATTTTACTAAATATGTTTCTAATAATGTTACCAGATAATCCAATATCTCTCCTATTGAGAACCACTATCTAGGATGTGAGGACCTGTAGAGCATTTAACAATATTCTAGGTCCTTGTCTGCTGAGAGGAACATTACAGGTCAGAGTTTAATCGAACTCTAGTTCACATTGGTTAAGTACCTCAAACAAACATTTAGCTATAGAAGATTCAATGAAGGCTAAAATGTAGCTTGCCTGCTGCTTTTCTCTACAACTGCTTACCTGACATCTAATGAAGACCTGAGTTTAGGCCTATGATGCAAACCAAGGGGAATTTAATCTGTAAATTATGCTACTGATCCTTATACATTGAAGTCATTGAGTAAAACCCACCATCTACCTGTGAGACCTCTCCAGAAAGCTTTTAATGCTTTTTCCAAATATAACATTATTATTACATTTTTTTTTAGAAGTAACAAAGTTAAGTGCAAAAGGACACGTTTGTATAAATACTTTATTCTCAATTCTAGAGAAGTTTTAAACTTTGGGCACTGAAGGCAATGCTATTTTTTTTTTTTTAATGCTGTGTCCAATTTTCTCTTCTAAAATCTTTTCCACAATGCATGCTTCCTGGACCCCCCAAACATACACTCCCTTATGATTTAATTTGCTAGAATCTAATTTTAAGTATTCTTGTAAATGTGTATTTTGCAAGCAAGCAAGGAAACAAAACACACACGCATACTGACATATAAACCCCCCAAATTATTATGCTTTCCCAGTGAGTTCTTTCTTGGGAGGATCCTTTTATTCAAAGGGAATTTGGGAGTCCTTTTTCCTAAATTAAAGATTCTTCTTGTCTTCCAAAACTCACTCTTTGTGTCCTGATTAAGTTAGTTTGGGTAAAAGTTCCTTTGATTAGCAGAAAAGAAGCAAGAGTAAATGACAGTAGCATTGCTAGTTCCTAAAATGACTAAAAATGGAAATATCTAGGTGGCTGCTAACTGTTGGACACCTTCTATCACCATGTCTTCCTTACAGGTAAGAATTCGTTGGTCCTTTGTTCATTCACAAGAGCACAGGAAGATCAAAGCCTTGAACTTGCCTTAAGCCCTTGCTGGAGTATTGCCTCAGGAGGGAAATTCAAGAAGGGAAAGTTTCCAGAGTGTTTAGAATGCAAATGACATTGCCTTCTATTTCAGGGTAAGTCCTGGAGGAAAGAAAACTCATCAGACAAACTTTCCTTGGCCAATGCTCAAAAGTGTCTACTGGCACATTTCTGGCTGTTCAATTCATTTTGAAATTTTAAGGACTAGGTTTGACGGCATGAAATAGGCATCATTCTGTGAGGGCCGCTATACCTTTGTTTTGCGGCTTCTGGGCATTAACATCTTGGTTATAATACCAGTCCAGCTATCTATTTGTATCAGCATCTACATAGTCTTTTAAGTTTGGACTTTATGAAACCAATTAAAAGGATATTTGGAGAAAGACAGAAACTATATTCTGCCATGTCTGTTACCTAGAATTTGTTGACCATATAGAAGTATTGCAAAATGAATGAGACATAACAGCAGATTCTACTAATCATGATTTCTAGTGCCTTCTCTAGGTTGGGTGACCACCTTTAACATCTGTGTGTCCCATAATGTTCTCTCTCTGTATTATGTGTTGGAATGTGTACTCACGTTGCAGCCCTTAATGAAAAGTTGTCATTTTATTTCTTTAGTTGTTCAGAGTTTATGCTTTATGTATGGAGTTTTTCGATTATTTTCTACGGTAGATGAACTTCTCTGGCAAAGGCTTGAGGAGACTTAACAGCACATGGGAGGTTTATACTTCCCTGTCTTCCTCTTGGGGCAATGCCACTAATTCTAGCCAGTGGCGTGAGTAGAAAAGCCACAGGTCACTCATATGCCAGAGCATCGGCATTGTTGAACCTTCCCCTTGCTCTTCGCTTATTACAGTGAACATGACAACACGTGTTGATGTGGAGGAACCAAAAGATTGAAGCTGAATGGGATGTGGAGCCGCCACATAGAGGACACTGTCCTGGAGAGAGTCCCAGACCTGCAGCAAACTTTGCATTAACAAGAAATAAATCACTGTTACAAGACACTGAGATTTTTGTGGGTTCTTTGGTACTTAAGAATAACTTCTCCTGTCCTGACTGATACAGCTTCTCCTGAATATGCCGATTGTTTTACCTGTTAGCTTAAAATGATCTCTCTACCTTGCGAGCCTTGGTTCTTTCTAGCCTCTGCTTTCTTTCCCTGGTCTTTGCTTCCACTTTAGGGACCTGGATGTGGGGCAGATAATGCCCTTGGTCAAAAAGAGATAATTACTCCTTAAAGATACTGCTTTAAATGCAGAGTTTTCTCTTATTCACTATGCCACTTCTTGTGTATGTAACACCCTCCAACATTCCCTAGATGTATGTTGAGTATTATTTAAAAATTCTCTCATGCATGATGTCATGTGACCTACAAAGGTAAGTTTCTTTTGAGTGGTATAGATCATTCTAGATGAATACTAATATGAATTATCAGCCCCCTACACACCTTTTTAAAGCCTAATATCCAGATATTCTACTTCTTGGGCATTCTGAATGCTGAAAGGTTTGTATATACATAACACTCGTTCTATCAAATGGCCCTGGCTATTGCCTTATGTTGTTCCCCCTGTCTCTGCCCTACTATGTCCAGAAATGAAGATTCTAATTATTAACGTTAGTAAGAAAATGTTAATAAGCACCATGGTTTTAAAGCAGCTACTTTGTAATTACAAGACGAGAGGCCGCTATTTACAATAAGAACAAGACAACAAACCCAAAACAGTCTACTCATTGTCTAACAGTTCTTTGATAGGCGTCATCTTGACTGAACTTAAAAAACAAATCTAGGTTTCTGCTGTCACCATCGAGCATATGAGGAAATTGAGAGTTTGGAAGTAGTTTGCTTTTTGGCAAAGTAGAACCACAAAATGTGCCTTTATTGAGTTTTTTGTCTATTTGTTTCTCTGATGTTCGGCTTTGTGTAATGGTGTTACACAAGAATTATTAATGCTATAATAAGTTGCTTCCTCAGATTTAAGCTATGAAATAATAATAGAATTTTTCAGATCCAATCCACATTTTAGAACTTGTGTTAGAATCAGTTGGTGACTTAGAACTCAATTAAGATGAATTATAGTACTGCGTATTGAGATTTTGCATTCTCTTCTTTCTCCTCCCCAATCCTCAGCCCTTATCATTGTCCATTCTGCGGTCATGCAAAGCTCCAGCATTGTTTTTCATGAAATGCAAATCATGCCTTCCAAGCTGTGTGAGGAAATTCTGACTAGACTCTAGCCCCTATGGGAGGAAAGAGAAAGGATGGCTATTTGTAAAGTGGCCATCCTAAATGAGTCAGATTGAGGAAATGTCTCCAATGTTTCAAGATACACACTGAATGAATACATCATATTAACATTCAGACAAAATAATTTAATTTGAAATATGAAGAACAATACGATGGTTCAAGTGATAGCTTTGTTTTTGTAAAAATTTTAAATAATAGGCCTATGTTAGACATATTAGGTCATTAAGTGTGAAATGTCCACTTTTGAGTCAAAAGTATATTATATCTCAAAGAAGAAGCAGTACAATTAATCAAAGTATGCTCCCAAAGTATTGACATAGTTTTGCCATCCTAATGGTAGCTTGTTTATGCCAGCAGCGAAGAAGCCTGGAGAGCGAGTGGTGATGAACTCACTAAATGTGTTTTCCACAACTTGTTGAGAATTGAATATTTTTCCTTGCAAGAAGTGGTCCAAAGCTTGGAAGAACTGCTAGGCAGTTGGTGCAAGATCTGGTGAATACACAGTGGATGACATAGTGTTTCCAAGTCCAGCCTCTGTAGTTTGAGCAGCATTGTTTGTGTGACATGTGGTCCAGCATTGTCTTGCAAGAGGATTGGCCTGTCTCTATTGACCAATCTCAGCTGCTTAATCACAAGCATCCTCATCATTTCATTCAATTAGTTGCAGTAGACATCCACTGTAATCGATTGACTGGGTTTCATGAAGCGGTAGTGAATAATACCAGCTCTGGACCACCAGACAGACACCATTAGCTTTTTTTTTTTTTTGAGGAATATTCGGTTTTGGACTGTGTTTCAGCACTTCATCTTTATCCAACCATTGTGCCAAACACTTGTGATTGTCAAAAAGAATCTATTTTTGGGATTCGCATGTAATGTGTGTTTCATCACACATAACAATACGGTGTAGAAATGGTTCACATTTCTGTGGTGACAGCAAAGAAAGGCAAGTTTCAAGACTATTTCTGTTCTGATGTTCATTTAATTCATGCTGTACCCATCTATTCAACTTCTTTACTTTTCTGATTTGTTTCAAATGGTCCAATATTGGTAAGTAGTAACATCAAACCTTGCTGCTAATTCACAAGTAGGTTGAAATGGATTCACTTCCACTACAGTTTTCAGCTCACTGTTATCCACCTTGGTCTCAGGTCGTCCACATGGCATATTTTCAAGATTAAAATCCCTTGAACAGAACTTCTCAAAGCATCAATGTACTGTGTGTTCATTAGCCACATCCTTCCCAAACAATTTGTTGATTTTTTGAGCTGTCTGCACTTCATTGATTCTTCGATGGAACTCGTATTTAAAATAACATGAATTTTTGACTTACCCAGGTTTCACAAAAATCGCTCTAAAAAAATGTGAAAGATAATTATAAGCCAAAATGTGTGTTTGCAAGACCGAGGGTGTACCTTCACAATAAAAATAAAACAAGAAGTGTCAAAGACATTAACTGTGAAGCTTAGTATTTAAGGAAATCGGACATTTCATACTTAATACTAATACTTGATATTCTCTTTATTAGGAAAGACATTAAGAGTAAAATTTTAGAGGAGATCCCATTTAAAAAGAAAATAATTCCAATATAATTGATCAGTATATTTCTAGTTGTAATCTTATCAAGGACCCTAGAGCTTTTCCAGTTGTCTTACTAATTCACTTCCCAAATTCCCATTTCATCATTTTCTGTTATTCAGGTATCTATATGATACAGGATCTGAAATATCACAAAGAAGTAGTAATGTTATGTGGTGGTGGTAAAGAGATAAAAAGAGATTTTGTCTCAAAGCTGTCTGTGCACTATCTGATTACTTATGTCCATGAGAACCTAATAATGGACTATATTATTGGATTAGACAAGAGGAGATCAGGGCTCTAGACCCAACTCTGTTCCTACCTGACCATATGACATGTGCAGGCAATCAGTCTTTCTAGGCCTCAGTTTCCTCCTCTGTAAAAGGAAAAGTTTCTTTTTTTTTTTTAAATTTTATTCATTTTTTTTAATTGCAGCATATTATGGGGGTACAAAATGTTAAGGTTACATACATTGCCCTTGCCCCCTCCCCCCTCCAGTCAGAGCCTCAAGCCTGACCATCCCCCAGATGGTGCACATCGCACTCATTATGTATGTATATACCCATCCAGCAATTTTTGCTTTATATATTTTAAAACTGTGCTATTAGGTGCATATAAATTTAGAAATGCTATGTCTTCCTGGTATATTCAACCCTTTATTATTATGTTGTAAGACACATAATGCATTTTGCTTCAAAGTCTATTTTGTTTGATAAACATACATCCACACACATACATTTATATATATGTGTATATATGCATCTATACAAAAATGTGTATGTATGTGTGTGTATGCACACATATACACATATATAGGCTTAGAATATCTTTTTCCATTCTTTTTGAGCTATTTTATGTTTTAGATGTGCTCTTGTGCTCAGTGTGTATAGCTGATTTGTTGTTGTTTTTTTTTAACTCAGGCTTACGGTCTTATCTGGAACATGTAGTTCATGTCTATTTATTGTAAATACTGATATATTTGTATTAGTGTCTACCATGTCATTTGTGCTTTCTACGTGACCTGCCTTTTTTTCATATCTTATTCACCTTGCCTCCTTTCTTTTATATTGATTATGTTTTTATTATATATTTTTTCTTTGCTAATATGGAGAAGAAACATTCTGTTTTGGTTGTTCTTGTTTAGTGGTTACCCAAGAAATTTTAGGAAGGGTCCGTTGCTGGCAAACTTTCTCAGTTTATGTCTAAAAATGTATTTGGCTTTACTCTCAAAAGAGATTTTCAAACTGGATATTCATTGTGCTTTTCTCACAGCACAAGTGATCTTGCTCCATTTGTAGTTTTTAGGGAGTCGACTGTTTAACTGTAGTTTATTTTAATGTCATCTGTCTTTTCTCTTTGGCTGCTTTTAATGCCATCATTGCTGCTATTTTACGTTTCACTACGATACATCTAAGGGTGGAGCCTGCTGGAGGGTCACGGGGCTTTTTAAAACTGTGGATTGGTACTGTTTATATTGTTCATCATTTCTAGAAAGTTCTCAGTCATTATTTCTTCAAATATATTTCTCTTCTTACAGATAGCATATAATTAGATGTCTTTATTTAGTCTAATAATTTCTACCTCCTTTCTAAAGTGCTTGGTCCATTCACATTTAATATAATTAGTTTTATGTTTGAATTTGCATCTGCCATTTCTATATGTGTCTTGTCTTTTTTTTTTTTTTTTGTGGTTCTGTTGAAAATTTATTTTTTTAAGCCCTTTATTAAATATCTAAATACAAGGTCGAATAGGTAATATTAGCTGATTATGTATTATCTCAAACATTACATTTTTCCCAAAATAAAATATGACAGTGTACACATTTTTATATTGAATGGTGTTTATGAATTCTGATTCACTATCTACTATACTTGGTATAGGAGCCCTGATCTTTCTTCTTTTGAAACATAGCTTTGTATAATAGAAATTTCCCTTAATTTATATATTTCACTTAGTGATTTTCCTTGTTGGCCCAAAAGACTAGAAGTAGGTGCTGGGTGATGTTGGAATATATAATTGTCTCTCCTAAAGACAGTGAGGCACTCTATGGGGCCAGGGCTTTGATCAGACCCTCAGACTTTGTGTTTCTGCCATTGAAATTCATTTTCAGAAAAAATATTGAGATGAGAACTGACGGTTTGTTATTTTTTATCTATAGAAAATATACCAGATAGTATCATACTTATGGTGGCATTTGAGAACTTTAATGTTACTAAAATGTTGTATAATATTCTGATTCGACAAGCCTTTACAATGACAGCTAAGGAAAGCCACTGCCAGGGTTTAAGTTTCTTGCCATGAGAAAAATTGTGGTTGTGCAACTCTTCAGTAGATTTTTAATTTATTTGAATTTTTATGTTTTCTTTAAATAGAATATATATACTTGCCCCTATTCATGTACTCTCAGAGAGGTCATCAAATCAATAGTACACTTAAGAAACCACCAGATATTACCACAAGGCATAAGAAGGTGATTTTTAAAACCTAACAAGGATATAAATACAAATTTTGGATCATTATGGTACATGGACAACTCTTTTAAGTATTTTTCCTGATCCATAACTAGGAGACATTAGGAGATATTGAGATACCTCCTCAGTCACCTGATTGAAGGGAGGCACACAGCTTTTCTAGAACACTACCCAGAAACCTATGGTCTTCTACTCTTGTACACGTGAAAGCAGATTTTGTCAGACGATCACATTTCTTTTTACACCAGCAGAAACTAACTGTAGGGATATACCACATTCATTCCTTTAATCAGTCATTCATTTAGCAATAATAACCACTAATGTTTATATGCTGGTCTGTGATAGGCACCCTTACTAGCACTTTACATATTTTTAACTAATTTAATCCTCATGAGAACCATGTAAAGTAGATAGCATTATTATCTTCATTTTATAGGTAAGGAACCTGAGAGCTTAAGTAATTTGTCCAAGATTATACACCTAGAAAGTAGCAGAGTCATGATTTGAACCCAGGCAATCTGGCCTTGACATCTGTGCTCTTAACCACTAACTACCTTTGAAGCGTTGAGTTCCTACCACATGGCAGGTGCTGTGCTAGATGCTGGTGATACTGCCATGTACAAGAGAAAGTTTCTGCTCTCCTAGAGCTTACAACCCACATGAGTAGGATTTTTATGCTATCTCTCCTGTTAATGTTATCAATAAACTGGAAAACATGGTTAAGATCATTCTCTACTTGAGTGGAGTATGTATCAGATTTTTTAAAAAATCATTACTTGGCAAGTGAAACTGTATTTCTTTTTCACTCTATCTCACTCACACACTCAGAAAACTCAGTTTAAGTTGAAATATCATCTTGAGTAATGTTTTAATTTAGTGATTACTGAGACACCAGGTGTTGTGGGCTATTTTTATGCCTAAGCTCAATGACAAAGTAATGAACATGAACTAGCATTTGATAAAAAGTGGAACCACAAGGAAAGAGGCCATTCATCTCATTAAACTAGAGGAATGATCCATCGATAGCTGAAGGCTATCTGGAAGGGATGAATGCAGAGTGACCAGGGATGCCAGTTGGGGATGGGGTCTTTGGACAAAGGAGCGTGGGTGGCAGCCTGCAAGACAACATGGATCAAAGTGGAATGGGATTTGATGGCACAGTAGCATATTTAAAATCAACTTTCCAAAACAAACAACAACAAAAAAACCCCCAAACCCTATCAGAAAATGGACAGAGGAGTTAAATAGACATTTTTTCCAAAGAAGATATAGCCAATAAGCACATGAAAGGAGTCTTAACATTTCTAATCATTGGGGAAATGCAAATCAAAACCACAATGAGGTACCACTTCATATCCATTAGGATGGCCATTATCAAAAAAACCCCAGAAAGTCACAAGTGTTGACAAGGATGTAGAGAAATTGGAACCCTTGTGCACTGCTGGTGGGAATATAAAATGATCTAGACTCTGTGGAAAACAGTATGGTGCTTCCTCAAAAAATTTTAAACATTTTTTCAAACAACCATGTGATCCAGCAGTCCTACTTCTGGGTGTATTGAAGGCAGAGACTTGAACACATATTATATACCCATGTTCACAGCAGTATAATTCACAATAGCCAAAAGGTGGGGAAACCAAAATGCCCATTGATGAATGATTGGATGAACAAAGTATGGTATATCCATACTTTAAAAAGAAAGGAAATTCCAATATATGCACCAACATAGATGAAGATTGAGGACATTATGCTAAGCGAAAGAAGCTACCAACAGAAGGACAAATACTGAGTGAGTCCTCTTCTGTGAGGGACCCACAGTAGGCAAACTCACAGAGACGGACAGTAGGATGGTGGTTGCTGGGGCTGAGAGGAAGGAGAATGGGAAATCATTGTATAACGGGTGCAGAGGTTCAGTTTTGCCTGATGAAAGGAGTTCTGGAGATGGATGGTTGCACAACATTAATACTAATGCCACTGAACTGTGCACTTAAAGATGATTACAGTGGTAAATTTGTTATGTGTATTTTACTACATTTAAAAAGATACAAAACAACTTTCTGACCTCTCTCTGTTGCTGTGTGTGGTGGTAGGAGGGTTTCCAGCTTGGAAGGTTGGGATTAGATGACCAGGGACCCTCTGCCCTGGAGGTTCTCTGGCTCTGGATCTTTCAGCCCACGTTCTCCTGGGGTGGACTTGCTGAGCCAAGGAAGCGGCCTCCAGCACGCCACTCCCATTCATGTCATCTTTCTGTGAGGTTTCGGGTCCGCGGTGTTGCCTTCAGCAAACGTAGATGCTGGTCAAGAGAGACAGACTCCCCAAAATACAATGAAAAATGACTTGGAAACTGAAAATTGGGCTTACAAGGCAAAGATAGAAGAACTGGAAAGGGGGAAATGGTGGGGGAATGTATTTGAAGCCAAATTTGTCCTCCATAACAGGGTTAGAAACAGCCCTGTGTGGAGACCAGGAGCGGTGCTGGCTCAGACCCTTCGCCCCATTTTCACATGACCAGTGCTAGACGTGCCTGTGGCTGTCGTCCCCAGTGTAAGGTCCTTGTGGAGTATCCTGCTTCCTTTGCAGAGAGGTTCTCCTGTGTTCGTTTTTTCTGAGTTGCTGAGGAGCGAGCCTCCAGGGCCAGGCCAGCCTCCCTGTCAGCCGAGAAGAGAGCTGGCCACCCTGGGCTCAGAGGCCAGGCAGCCACAAGAGGCCAGGCTGGGGCAGGAGGGGACCACGGCAAGGCCCACACCAAAGCCACCCCTCCTCAGTCGTGCCATCCAGAAGCTTTATTTATTTTAGTGCTTTTCTCTCCAAGATCTCTAAGTTCTCCTTGATATCTCATTCAACAGTTCCGAGTAGGGAGTGTCATCTTCAGATGTCATGCAGGTGTTTTCCGGAAACCACTGGGTCCCTGTGCCTAGCCCAGCACTTGGCCCACTGCAAACATTAATACGTCTGTGTGCCACGAATGACCCTGCAAAGTGGCCTGGTAGCCTTAGTCCATAACTAAGCTTGCCTGTGTTTCTTCTGTTGTCCACTTTGATTTTTACTCCTGAGTCCCGCTATCTGATAACATGGTGATGGTCTACTTGCTGCAAATGGGTCATGTAAAGCACCTGCTGGTTGCCCAGCCAACCATGAAGAAAACATCCAACAATCCAAGTACAGTTGAATTCCAGCTCATTTGTAATGGTCTTTTGCATTTTAAAGTAAGGAAAGTTTACTGTTAAAAAAAGAAAGAAAAGAAAAAGAAACCTGAGAGCAAGGAAGAGACATAATTTATCCCGTAAGTATTCCTGTGGGAATCCTGAGCGGAAAACAATTGGTGAGGATTGATAAGCCACCTTCAGGTGAGCAGACTCACTGTTCTTGGAGTATCTCCCCCAGTTTACAGTTAGAGAGCCCCTCCTTTCTGCCAGGCATGGTGCCAGGCTCAGGAAGGCCAAGGCCAAAGACAGCATGGTCCCTGCCGTCACTCAGTACGCGGTAGGATGTGGAGGCACAATCACACTGGAGCGTGCTAAGCCTCAGAAGAACCAAAGGTGGTCACCACCCTTGTCCTCAAGGAACAGGGCTGCCTGTTTAAAGCTGTAGCAGAGGCGTGGACAGAAGTCCTGCTCTGGTCTCCTGTGGCACAGCTGAAACAAGCCATGCAAAACAAAGCAGAGCCCTCCGTGAGAACACACGGGAGGTAGAGACAGAGAATGCAGGGAATGTAAAACAGGCCAGGACTCACAGGAGCGGAATTGTGCTGCAAGGACTCACGGTCCCATTCCGCATCAGATCCCAGAGCGATGCGTCATCCACCTCTGGTCCCAAAGAGCAGCTTCAGCTTCCCAGCACCCTGAGGGGCCCATTCTTTCCCAGCTGCCTCCCAACTGAGCGGAGGGTACCGTTGCTCTACCAGAGACCTTCACGGACTGGGTCCATATCACATCTTGGGCCAGGCCCTGCCCCTTCTAGATCTAGGTGGTAGGATCCCCATTCTTTTGACATTTACTGTTGTACACTGAAATGGGCTCTAATGACTCATTCCTGCACTTACGCTCCCCTCTTCAGACTGAGGTATGGGAAAATTAGGGCCTTAGGGGCTGAATCAGAAACAAAGATGGGGCCAGGTGCTAGACTCACGCCTGTAATCCTAGCACTCTGGGAGGTCGAGGAGGGAGGATTGCTTGAGGCCAGGAGTTCAAGACCAGCAAGAGTGAGACCTCAGCTCTACAAAAAAAAAAAAAAAGAAAAAGAAAAATTAGCCAGATGTGGTGGCTTGTGCTTGTAGTCCCAACTACTTGGGAGGCTGAGGCAGGAGGATTGCTTGAGCCCAAGAGTTTGAGGTTGCTGTGAGCTATGATGACGCCACTGCACTCTAGCTGGGGCAACAGAGTGAGACTCCCCCCACCAAAATAAGAAAGGAGGAAAGGAAAGGAAGGAAGACAGGCAAATTCTCCAGAGAGGGCCCTTTAAGAAAGAGGGGTCAGTTCAGCAGCAGAGGCCCAGAGCTGGCTTCTGGTTCACCCCTTCTCCACTTCAGAAATTATCAAAAAGCTTATGGTTCAGAGAGAATAGGTTATTTCTTTTAGGAGCCAGCGTAGTCTGGTAGGAAGCCTTGCTTTCAAATATGTTCTGTTCCCACATTTCCTCGCCAGATGGCTGTTTGGCACTGACTGTACCACAGGCACTTGCGCACCAACTGGTCTACCAACCCCGAGGGCAGGCTCTGTGCTGCCTCCCTGCTCTGCACCCCAGCCCAGTGCGGCGCAGACAGCCCGCAGGGAGTAGCCTGACTGTGTGCACTGTGTTGCTTTGTGGACGACACTCTGTGCAATGGCTGCCTGCGCTAACTGTCACGCTCAGGTTTGGAGAGGTCTTTGACTCACGGCCAGTGTGGTTCCAGACCTGTTTTCGGTTCAACCTGGCCGGGTCATTTCCTCTTTAGGTGCTGGCTCCTGACAGTCATCAGAGTTGAGATTAAGAGCTGAAGTGGGAACAAAAAATGAGCCAAACTGGGGTTTCTTGAGGTGACTTATTCCAGCTAACTATGTCAGTTGTTTGTTCATTCTAAAAATACTGCTAGAAGGATGGGGGAGTATTCCAGATTGTTGACACTTTGACTGAAATGAGAAGCAAAATGTAACTGATACGGGATCTAGCAGGAGTTCCTGCCTGTCAGAAAGAGGAGGCAGGATTAGGATCCCAGGAGGCACAGCCAAGTCACAGGAGACGGCCGCAGATCCCTCCCCGGCCCCGTCACTTGCGCACAGCCTCCCGGTCGAGGATGGCTCTGAGGAACGAGGCGTCTCCTCCTAACAGCTTGACCCCAAGAAACTTTGTTTTGCCGAATTAGCGAGGCCTGGATCCTCTTGGGACAGCAGATCTGGGAGTCTGGGCTGGGATGACGCAGCCCCTCGCTCACGGGGGAGACCAGAGTGGCAGGAAGGCTGGAGGAGACCCTGCACGCGCCAGCGCGGTGTGCCATGCCTCCCTCTCTAGCAACCGTGGGAGTTAAAAGTGGTCAAGTTTCTAGTCCTTCCTTGGTGGTTAAATAACTCCCAGACAGAAGTCTCCCAATGAGCCACCAGGGCCAGTTACCCACCAGGGCTTTATCCTCAGGGAAGACGCACTTAGGAGGAGAGCCATGCTCTTCAGACCCCCCTTTGGCGGCTGTGTCAGCAGACTGACCGGGGGCTGGCGTGCGGTCTGGGTTTTATGATGGAAACCGGGTACTCGGATTGGATCCGTGAAAAGCTTATTGGTAGAGGTTTCCAGCCGGCGGCCTGTAAGCTGACATCCACTAGCAGAGTTCTGTTAGGCCAGTGCACATTTCAAAAATGTTTGAATTTGATCATCTTTTGGGTAGACAGGCACGATTCCAAACATTACTTGATGTCTTGAACCCAGCTCCTGTTTACTTGAATGTCTTAGAAGACATTTATGAGTTTTCAGTCTCTGAGGAGGACCCAGGATAGTAGCGGGGTGATTACTCAGGGCTCTGCAGGTCCAAGGAGGGGCCCTCTTTCTGGGTGACAGCGTGAATGTACCCCTTTGGTTGGTACACTGTGGCCACCCTGGCTCCCTCCCTGGAGACACATGGAGGACTGGACAAGGTTAGAGCACAGCCTTCCGAAAGTGATCAGGGAGTCCCTCGGAAGGAAGGGAAGCATTCTGTTCAAGACACAGGCAGCGGTGTCCCTCACGTGTGGGCTTAATGTGATGATTGCTCAGAATTCCCACTGAATTTAAGAACAAAATATATCCTGAATGTTCCCAAAATTCTTTTTGGAATGAAATAAACACAGAATTTCCTAAGTGCAGGGGCTATGAGAACTCTTTCCTCTGGAAGTCTTTCCATTTAAAATCAGACCATGGAAGGTTAGGATGGAGAGTTATGAACTAGAGTGGTGATTCTTGAACTTAAATTTGTACATGGACCACCTGGGAGTCTGATTACATGCAGATTCTGCCTCCCTGGGTCTAGGGTGAAAGGAGAATGTGGAGATTCTGTGTTTCACAAGCTCCCAGCGGATTCTGAGGCTGCCTGCCCTGGACCACACTCTGAGTAGCAATCGTTATAGGACCTCTCAAGGCCTTTTCCAGCTTTGGGTTAATTGGGGAAAATCTATATTTTTTCTAATTAACCAATGAACAGCATGTCAATACAACAATTAGGTAAGCCAGGTGACCCAAGAAATTGTATATTTCCTGGGTAACAGTTGAATAATTGGATCGTTCATTCAGGTGACATTTATTGAATATTTGCAATTAGTGAGGCCCAGGCAGTATTTGATATCTAGTGGGAACCATCATCACATGAACTGGTTCCACACCTTCTCATCCCTTCCAGCTGTTGTCAGAGGGGCCCCAGGGCTTGAGGTCTCTGAGCACCCCCAGGACCTGCATAGCTGTAAACCCAGCATCACTGGCTCACCTGGTAGGGGTCAAGTCCCATTGAGCTGTGTCAGGCCAGGCAGCTCACAGACCAGCCCAGTATTGATTTTCAGTGACAGTCACTCAGTCCAGAACCAGAGGCTGTTTTTTGGAAGAGATACATCATCACCTACTGAGATAGGACTATTGTGAAAACCCCTCCAAGAGAGCAGTGACTCCAAGACATGATGGGCCATCTGACATGTTCGTGACAGTGAATTGAGATTGATTCCTTCAAGCCACATTGGAACCTGAAAGAAGCCCCTCGTTCCCCTCCGAGGGGTGGGCCAGATAGAGTTGATGACATGCCTCTCCCTGAGCAGCGCTGGGCTGCACGTGGCCTGCTTCTCCTTTTCTTTCAGACTCTGTTCCCAGCTGACTGTTCCTGCTTCGCGTTCCCATCCCTCTTCTAGTCACCACATGCTTTTGGCACATCTCTTCTGACCTCTCTGTTCTGATCTGCCAGCTGCCGAACCATCTCAAGTTAACATTTCATTTCAACATACTGCCCCCTGCCCACCTCTGCTTGATCTGTCATTTCCCTTACCTGGTGACAGATGCTTACTTTTCTTCCAGTGTTTGACAGCCAGCCCCACTCCAGCTCCCATCTGGGCAGGCTCCCTGGTGGCAGCGAGAGCTGGGGAAGGTATTCAGGGTCCCCATGGCCATCGCCCCACTTAAGCTGATCCCGCGTGCTTTTCTGCACAGCTGTTTTGCATCCCTGCCTATAGTTAGTAGTTAAACAAAGAGCAGGTCCCTGGCATGCAGAGCACAGGAGCTCACAAATGCAGATCAGCACAGTGTATACCAAATGTTCAAAGTTCCTTTGATTTTACTTCTCAGTCAGCTGCTGTGAGTGCAGCATTCACAGATCGGCTAATTAGTGAGGGTTTTGTGTGTTGATATGAGTGTTTCTTCCTTGATGCGCTAAACAAGTGCATTATTTTAATATACTGTATTGCCACATAAGATAGGAGGGAATTATTACTTTAGTATTTCTCTAAAATTTTCTGATTTATTTTCATTGAGAGTTCTTTATCAGAAAATTTTGTGAGGCACATTGAAGTTCGGAATTTAGATACATTCATCCTTTTAGCTTTATCCAGGACTCATGTGGGTGGGGCCCAGGATAAAGCTAAACTTGGGAGAGGTACTAGAGATGAGGGTCCATTGGTTGGGGCCGTTTCCAGGGAGTCTTTAAAAATTCCAAAAATGTGATAAAATAATACTTCTGTTAGTTTTTTTTTTTTTTTTTTTTTTAGACAGAGTCTCACTTTGTTGCCCGGGCTAGAGTGCCGTGGCATTAGCCTAGCTCACAGCAACCTCAAACTCCTGGGCTCAAGTGATCCTTCTGCCTCAGCCTCTCAAGTAGCTGGGACTACAGGCATGCGCCACCATGCCCGGCTTATTTTTTCCATATACATTTAGTTGGCCAATTAATTTCTTTCTATTTTTAGTAGAGATGGGGTCTCTTTCTTACTCAGGCTGGTTTCGAACTCCTGACCTTGAGCAATCCGCCTGCCTCGGCCTCCCAGAGTGCTAGGATTACAGGCATGAGCCACCGCGCCCGGCCTACTTCTGTTAGTTTTAATGAAAAGTAGAACTTTGATTAACTGGGTCCTTCAAATAACTAGAATTTTCTATGCACCAGACTTTTGTGTGAAAGGCAAATCACAAAACACACACAAATGCGATCATCCTTTAAAGAATTAGGTATGATACATTTCAGAAGCTGTGCCCCAGTAGCCCAAACACTTGCTCTCCCATAGCCGTTTTCAAGTTTCAGGGCTGTAGTCTGGCCTGAACTAGAACTCCTGCCTCATATTGGTGGTCAGGTCTCTTCTTCCTACTGGACTGTGGTTCTCTAAGGTTAAGGGACTATAATTTATTCCACTGTGTATTCCACACAGCCTCTAACACAGACCTCTGCACTTTTCAAATACTTAAATATTTGGCAATGGATTAGAAAGTGCTATGCATCTTCATTAGTGTCTCATGGGTATAGTTAGATTTTAAATCATTCTTTCTTGTTCAGTGCTTTGGTGTCAGATGAATTTGGGTTTAAATTTCTGATCTACCAATCACTAGTAGTCTGGACTTGACAAATTACTTAACTCTCAAGCTAATTTGCAGGGTTGTCGTAAGAATTCATGATTAAATATTTAAAGTGTCTGGGAGCTACTGTTATTGCCGTTATTATTTTGTCTTGAAAGCAGAAGTTTCCTGGCTTGTAGTTTATTATTCCACAGTTGTTAGTTTTTGTGGTTTTTTGTAATTGCATTTCCATTTAGAGGATTGAACTCCCATTATTTAAGGCTGGCTTCAATGAGGGGTTGTTGTTTGACTCACATCTTGAACAATGAGTAGGTCCTTAAAAGGCAGAAATGGATGGAAAAGGCATTCCCGACAGAGAGAACAGCATGTGCAAAGACCCAGGGGCATGAAGGAAAGTGACTTATAAGGGCAGTGGCCCGTGGTTCAAGGGGGGGGTGTGTACATGGGCACTGGACAAACCCTTCTGTGGCTAAGTGTGTGAGCAGGAGCCAGATCACAAAGGCATAGTATGAGATGCTAGATCTGGGTTCTCAGTAATGGAGTCAGTTCTTATTTTCTTCATTAACTTCCTGTAAGTTTTCAACACATCTCTGAATAAAATATTTCTTTTTATTTATTTTTTTTTGAGACAGTGTCTCTCCCTGTCGTCCCAGCTAGAGTGCAGTGACATCATCGTAGCTCAAAGCAACCTCAAACTCCCAGACTCAGCCTCCCGAGTAGCTGGGACTATAGGTACATGCCACCACGTCCAGCTAATTTTTCTATTTATTGTAGAGACAGGGTCTCACTCTTGCTCAGGCTGGTCTCAAACTCCTGGCCTTAAAGTGGTCTTCCCACCTCAACCTCCCAAAGCGCTAGGATTATAGGCATGAACTTTGAGCGAGGTGTAGGGGATGGAAACAGACCATTTGCCCAGCGTGTAATGTCTTGCTGTCCTTGGAGAGAAGTCGTACTTAATTCACACTTGGACTTGGGGATGTGGCCGGCGCACGGTCTCACCTGGCCTCTCCTCTGCACTCCTCGTCAGGTTGACAGTTGGACGTATTGAAACGTATTAAATGCTGGTTTGTCCCAAGTTTTTTGTCACTCCTTTTTTGCCTCAGGGTTTCCTCAGCAGATTGAATCTGTAGTATCTTTGGACATCAGCCGCAGCAAATTAATGCTAATCACTGTTTGTGCGCTCTTCCTTTCTGTGCTAATGCGACACACACCCAGCCAGATGTTTTCGAGCAGTGCTGAAATGTGTGAGCAGGGTTCGGCAAATACGATGACAAGTGTCACTTGTTCTGTTTTCAGTATTGTTCTCTGCCTCCTAGACAAGCCGAGATGCGGGGCGATGGGGGAGGCGCCTTCTGTCCCTGCTCTTACGTGTGCGTTCCAGAGCACATCGGCGTCGGGGCACTGGCTGTACCTGCGCGGGGCCTGCCAGGCTGTGCCCTCTCTCTGCTGTGTCCTCAGCTCCTTCTCTGTGCCAAGCTGTCTCATGCTGTTCCTCTTGCTTCACTTCAAAGCGCCTTTTCGTCATTTTCCGTCATTTGTGCTCAGCCGTTCCGCCATTGTTCTTCCTGTCTGGTTCTCTTAAATCCAGCCCACACCTTTTCAGCTCCATGTCCTGAGTCAAGTGTTTGAAAGCTGTTATTTTATGTTAATTAGAAGTTCTTTTTCCAGCCAAGAAGAAGCACAGAACCGCTCCCCCAAGCTGAGGCTTAGAGGCGCACTCTGGCACTATCCACTCCGGGTGCAGTTAAAGGAATCATGGCTGATTGCCATTAGAGCCACCCCACTGCCTGCTGTGCGTGGAGACCTTCCCACCACCTGCATGGCCCTTCCTGGGGCAGGCAAGCTCTGAGGGGCATTCTTGGTGTGCCCCCCAGAGAGCTTCACTGCACTCAGCAGCCACATGGCCCCCAGGAATCCCCACGGTTCTAGGGTCTCCCCCAGCCAAGATTGCTTGGCAACCACCCCTCATCCAGGAGAGTTTCTGGGCCTCCAAATAGGTCTCCACCAGGTGCTGACAGGTGACCATTTGTAACACATCACCTGGTTGACCCAAGTTGGGTGGGAGATGCTGGTGGAAAACTACTCCCACCACATTCTGGACTCAGGATGACTTCAGCAGGAGTCAGCTTCTGGTCAGGATGCAAAGGAATTTCCACATCTTGAGATGTTCTTGAGCAGAAGCTGAGCCCTCTGGTCACATCTGGCTCACTCTTCATGCCCATCTCCTTGTAGTTCAGGGACTGTATCCCTCCTGTTACCTGGCCTGTCGCCCCATCATCCCAGCCTTCTGCAAACCCAGGCTGCGGGAGGCTGCAGCCCTGACTCCACTGGGGGCACCAGCACCCCCTTGGGCTTCCTTCGTTCCATTTGGAGGGAGCACTTGGTGCTAACCCGTTCTTGAGCTTGAACAGTGACAGGTCAGGACCACCCTTGTTCCATCTCTCACAGAGGCAGAAGAGACTTTGCTTCTCTGGGGTACCTTCAAATGAGGACATTACATCATGCATGGTTGAGGAATTCTCCTGTATGTCTAACTTTAATCACTGGAAACACACTTCTTTATATTCGTGGTTTATAGAAAAAGTAGTCAGTAAGCAAATGCTGATTAAGGCCCATTGAACTCAGAGCACAATTCTAGGCACTGTGGAGTTGAGGCCAGAGTGAGAGAGAGATGTCAGGGTTCTTAAGAAGAAAATCACATCCAGGAACCAACCAAAGGGCCCTCTTACAAAGCCTCGGTTTTGTTCCCTATTGAAGAGTAATAGACACTACCTGCCAAGACGGCTTATTACGGAGATGACATGAGCGTGTGTAGAGTGCCAAACACAGGCTTGGCGCGTGGGCGACCCTTAGTAAACAGGAGCTCCTTCCTCTCTTTTCCTTCTTTTTATTATTATCAACAATAAACACCATCTAGCGTGGTGTGTGTTGCTTAGAGAAGATAAAGGTATAAAAGTGGTACCAATAGAAGACTTATTTGATGAGGTGGGGTTTTACCTGGATTTGGGAAGAATTAAAGAGATGTGGACCAGCAGAGATTCCAGTTGAGAATAGGGCATATATAGTCACAGAGCTGTAAAAGAAACGTAGCATTTGGCCAGTGAGTTCTCTCGAGAGGAGTAAAAAGTCCAGCGGGATGCCTGGCACGGGATGGAATGGTGAACCAGGAGTGGCCAGGTGGTGGAGTGCCTTAAAGGAGTACACACAGAATTTTGACTTATCGTTACAGACAGTGAAGAACCACTGTAGTTTCTTGAGCTAGGAATGAAAATGATTCTTGGAGATCTTTATAATAAGGTTTCTGGGGGCTGGGCAAGTCAGAGGACAGCAAGACGTCTCATCAGGAAGGAATTTGGGCTTATGCAGGGACTTTGATAGAGCAGTGGTGACAAGACCAGGAACCAAGAAAGCTGATGTCTGCAGAGAGACATAAGTAGAATTGGGGAATGGCACAACCCTGGTGGGGGGTAAGAAAGATAGAAGGTTCTAAGCTTGGCACTCAGAAGGTCTGGGTGGAGGGTGAAACAGTTGGTGGTAACAGATCTAGGGAAGAGACACCTTGGTGATCGTGGAGTGAGCTGTGAAGCCCCGGCCCCTGAATAGCAGGGCTGGGGAAGATCTAGGAGTGGAGGTCCTGAGCCGGAGGCCCCTTTGCTTATGGGCCTTTAGTTTAGGCTTTTTGAAACTTACAAGATGGTGACTATCATTGTGGAAGGTTCTCTGTAGATGTTGATATCAACTAAGTCTTGTCTCTTTTATTTTGTAAATAAAGATTTACTTTTAGTGAGTTTTTGAGGTTTCACAAATAAATTGGTTTAGTTCTAAAAAGCATGCTTTTAATAAAATCCCTGTGTTCTAAATAAAACTGGCCACTCTCATGCTTTTAACCTGACCACAGACGGTCATGTTGTACCTGCATTTGCCGTAGTGGTGAGACTTATGCAAAGCCTCGTATTGAGCTAGGAGTTTTGGAATCCTTGGCCCTGCTGCCATTGCTTTCCTTGGACCACGCATGTGGACATCCCCTTTCTAAAATGAGTAATTGCTTCCAGGTCTAAGGCCACCACTTTGTCTTGTTGGGATGGGGACTCTGGCTTGAACTGTGTTGTCTTCTCCCCTTGTCTCTCCACCATAGACTGCTGTTTTCCAAAGTGAAGTTGGAGTCACTCTGCCGGGGCCCAGACGAGGCGCTCCTCACTTGTAAGCACATGCTACAAATATGGAAATCCTGCTACAACCTGACCAATCCCAGGTAAGAGGCCAGCAGTGCCTGTTTTGTGTGGGTTTTGCATGGGTCTTTGCCTGTCAGTGCCATCTCTGATTGGCATTTAGCAGGCGTTAACTCTGTCACCCCTGTGTACCTCCAGGTCCCCACCAGTAGCAGATCATAGTGGTGGAGCTTCACACTTCATTTTTAAGGGGCTCTCCTTGGAGCACCTAATGAAGCCTCCAAATCATGGGTTTCTTTTGCTGTTGTTGCCATGGTGACCCTCTAGGCTCAATTCACAATTGATCTTTATCTGATTTCCCTCTACTTGCCATTTACTGAGCTCCTTTGACAACTCTTAACATCTTCCTGGTAATTTATGTGCAGACTAGTCAATGCAGACTAGTGCAACTAGTATTCCAGATGGGGTTCTTGCAGTAATATTTAAAAGACCTACATAAACAACAGGCCACATCCTACTGAGGAAAGGAGAATCACAGTTGGCAGGATAAAGTATAATTTTCAAAAAGTTAACATCATAACTCATACAAATATAAAATAAACACATGTCAAAGATGTTATTTACCTCATTAACTAATGAAGGAACCAGTAAAATGTTAAGACCAGTTCAAAGAAGAATTTGAAAAACAGATACGTATAAGCAGGAATGCTGAAATGATTTTGCAAATAGATGCAAAAGGAATATCCTATGAGGCAATGAAATGTATTGTTTGGGGTTATCTTTTCTACAGGGTGGAAATCAATTACATCTCTACTAGACACAATTCATTTGCTTTGCTATCAGTTTCCTACAGGTTAACTTCTGCCCCTACAGAGCTGTAAATGAGCCCACTGGTCAGTAGGAAGCCAGTCAAGGTGCCCATCCCTGCAGAGTCAGATCGTCTGGGAAAGTCAACCCCCAGCACTCCACTGACACGCCCAGTAACCTATTTGCCTGTTTCCAAGTCTTGCACAGTTTTCCTGTTTAGAGTACTAAGTGAAGGAAGTAATTTAATGAAAAGAGATCTAATGATTCACGTAAATTTACACAACTGCCCATACACTCAGAGGATCTTTCAAGTCCGTAAAAAGGTGTATGGGCAGCCCATGTTATGCTCTTAAGAGTCAGGAGCCTAAAATTGTGTAACTATCGTAAACGAGTACAGAGTGTGAGGCAGGCAGAGGGCTGGTGGCCGTGGTCTGCAGAGGCCAGCAGGGAGGGAAGGTGGGACAGGCCTTGTGGAGGCAGCGGAACAGAGGCGGGGTTCCAGGTGAGATTTTGTTTTGCACAAGTTTCTGCAGTTAATAAAAAGTGTTGGAAGGCAGGTCCCTGTTAAGAGGATGGGCCTGCTGTGAACTGACAGGCAGACCTGCAACCCCAGGCCCTGTGGGCAGTGCAGCTAGAAGCAGGAGAGGTCTTCTGGAAAGCCACCTGCTGTCCCCCTCACCCCGCCCCGAAGGCAGCACAGGCCCCCTGAGTGGCAAGATGGAGAGGAGAGGCCCATTCCTAACCGCCGCCTGTGGCATGGCGCTGTGCTGCCTGGAGCGCCCACCTTTCTCTTGATGAAAGGCAGTCATGAGACCAGCCTCTTCCCTTTTGTGGTTATGTTCTGAAAATAAAGATCATTCTAATTTTCTTTAAAAATTCTACTTTTCTAAGTCCATAAGCAAAAGTAGAAAATGTCCATATTTGTATCTCCCGAAAGCCCCGACTCCTGGCCCGTGAGAAGCCTGAGGACTTAGGGGAGACTTTGCCCCACGACCCGGCGAGCAGGAGGTGCTGCCCGAGCGGGTGCCGTACCGGAGCGCACCCCTGTGCCTGTACCCCCTTTAGAAACGAGAGGATAAATCCATCAGCCTGCGTGTTGCCAATTTTCTCTCAGCTCTCCACACCTCTCCCACCTCCCCACATTTCCTCCCACTTAGCAACCAAGAATATTGAATGTGAGGGGGAAAAAATAGCAGAATTGGAAAGCTTTTTAAAAATACTTAACCAAATGCCTGGGCTGTGTCCATACTTCCTCCGTTTCCTGAAGGATCTTTCAGGGCTGAGCAGGGAGGAACCCTGGCTCCAGGCAGAGTCTGGGTCGGGGTGGGGGGTGGGTGGACGAGGTCCCCTGGGCTGCTGAGAGCTGCTGCCTCCCCTACCCCTGAAACCTCGAGGGAGGGGTGGCGAATTGAGCAGCCCCTCATTAAGGAGTTTCCTGTTGGGTTTTTTTTTAACTTTATTTTCTCTGGGATATAAATAAATGTGTCTCCTGCAGCCCTTACCATTGTGCAAATTTAGACATCCTCCCCAGTCTGCTCGGGTAAGAAGTGACCCTGGCAACAGAATCACGCACAAAGGAAGGGCTGTGTCTTGCCGAGGGACAGCTCATCTCCCAACTCTTCAGATCGGAGCCACCATGGCTCTAGCAGCCTGGAGTCTGCGATCGGGGCATGGGAGGTTTTAGGAGAGGGTAGAGTCGTATGAACAAGTGCATGAGAAGCATCCTTTCCTAAAAATAATGTAAATAAAAACTGAGCAGAGAGCATTTTGGCAGGAAGCAGTTGGTTTCTACCTGCGGTGGGGCTGTGCTGACTTCCTGGCTCAGGGCACCCTTATTTGCGAGCAAGCTCAGTGTGGTGGGCCCTCGCTCCACCTGCCAGTTCCCGAGTCTTCCCCATCCCCTTCCAGACCCACCCGGAGGAAGGCAGAGGAAGACGTGGGCAGCAACAGGGAGTGAGTGGCCAAACTGAGAATAGACCCTAGCTTTATGTTCGCAGCGACTCATTCCCTCCTTTTTATTTTTGCTTAAAGGAAAAATCCCACTATGAGCTAGTCACTGAACTGAGCATTAGAAAACTTGCGAACAGTGTTCCGCCTGCAGGTGGAGAATGCATCTCTCGCTGTGAGCGGAGTGGCGGGTGGCGTTCTCTCCAGTGCACACTTGGCGAGGTCTTCGTCATTTTAGAAGCCCGGATTATATTTCTCTCAGTCTGCAGTTCTGCTGCATGTAGGTTAGAAATCTGTCTCGTGTTTTGTCTTCTCTGTCTTCGTGAAGTATAAAGCTGCCTCAGTTCTTGTGCATGTTGACTTGGCCACTCGCAACAGTGTGGATTCTGACCCAGATCTCACCAGAAGGTCCCAGCAGGCTCCCTGAGCCGAATCGCACGGCATTTCAGCCAGGGATGGTGGTGACCACATTTATTGAAACTCCTCTGTGCCAGCACCGTACCAGGTTAGGCCACGATGTGTTATCTTTAATCCCTGCACTAGTCTTGCGAGATAGCTACCATTACTTCCATTTTATAGAAAATAGAATTGAAACTAAAGGAGGCTGAATAACTTGCCTAAGTTTGCCAGTTGAATAGGTAGCAGAGCTGTGATTCAGGCCCGGGTCTGTCTAACGTCAAAGCTCTCTCCATGACAGCATGCTGCCTCTCTTCAGTTGACAACCAGTTTCTTTTCTTTTTCTTTTTTTGATTGTTAACCACTTCTTTCCCTCCTCCTGTCACTGCCGCTAGAGCCATCTCCATCCTGTAGCCATGAGTTGACATCTCCAAGTGATTCGAAGAAGTCCTGTTTCCATAATTACCAACATATAGTATTTAAAGTGAACACACACACACACACACACACAATTTTCTTCGCTCTAACCTCAGTTGGGAGGTGGAGATCCCATTTCATACTTACGGTTGCCAGCATTTGGGTGGAGCTTTTCTTTTTAGAGAATGCTCTCATTTCATCTTCAAAGCAGCTCCGTAAAATAGGCAAAGGCTATGTGATCTCATATTCATTTTACTGAGGAGAATTGAGGCTGGGGAATATTGGGAATTTGCTTTGATTCTTATAATCCAGGCCTAAGAGGCCTGGAGAAAACCAGGACCTCGTCTCCCATCTGCCCCTGCTCTGGTTTCCTATCCAAGCCCCCCTCTTAGATCCAATATTGATTGCATGCCAGGCAGTGTTCTAGGAGCTGGAAAGAGGCAAAGCCGCGAAAAGAACTCCAGGGTTCTAGTCTAGAAAAGAACTCCTAGTCCACCACCACAGCCACCCTGCTGCTTATGTTTCACCTCTGCGTAGCTGTGGAAGATAGAGGATTTCCCAGAGGAGCTTCCAATTTCTAGTATGACTTTAACTGTCATTACAGTTTACTCTGAATTTTCAGTCTTAATGGGGAACAGAAATTCCCTGTTTCCAATTTCCTCCCCCTCTGCTAGCACCACTGACCAGGAATGGTTTCCCCCCACCTGCCATCTTCCTTAGGAGGTGCTCCTGGCAGCCCATCGGCCACGCAGAGAGGAGGGGAGGCTATGAGAAGGGGATGGTGGTTCATAGGACATGCTCAAGCAGACAGTGTCCCAGAGGGAGAGAGGAAAGTCGCCTTCCAGCTTGCGTGAGATAGACTGGCCAGAGTGAGAAGTTAAGGAGACGCAAGGTTGGTCAAAGCCTCCCCTTGCCCCTTCTCCTACATTCTGTGGGTCATAGCAAAGGCAGATCTCAATTGGTTAAGACTCTGCGCTACATAAATGAAGAACTAGAAATTGCTTGAAGCATCCAGTGAAATCTCAGTCAGTCATTAAATACCTAATTATTTTTGTGGAGAAAACATTCAGTGTGGAAACAAAAGCTTCTCCATTTTGAGTGCTAATTCCTGCTTATACACTATTTTCAAAAGGAACTGTGGAAGACAGACTGAGGAATGTAACTGAGTGTAGGTTCTCAGCTAGTGCAGCAGAAATGGCTACCTTGCTGTTATTAGTGGGTGAGGTTCACAAATTAAGATTATGGTTTTAATTGGAGTTTCTAACATTTAGAGTAGGAGATCCTTAACTCAGCTTCCCTGAACCTCCCACAGTTGCATCAGAAGTCTAGGGATGAATCGTCTTCAGGAACTGGCCGGCCATATTAACCCCAGATGCATGTTTGTAGGTTTATGTATTTATAGACACCTGGCATGTGCTTAGAAGTGATCACTCTTCAGAATGCTCCATCCACAAGGCCTCATTTCATGTTACACGGTTCTATATAGAAAGACCACCCTTGTCTTCCCCTGACCGGGAACTCCCCAAGGCACAGGGAAAGAGGCCTTGCCCAAAGTGACCTACTCCTTAGTGACAGATGTAGGATGAGAACCGAGACCCCCAGCTGGGTTCCAGGGCCCCAGTTTCTGGGTCCTTCCCAAAGCATTACACATGGCGGCCAACCTGTGCTCTGAAACTTGGCCACATGGGAAGCCTGGAGGATAATGGCTGAAACAAACTTCAGATTTGGTCCATAAAAACCCAGTCATATCCTTCCTTTGCAATGCCAGCACCTCATCGTGTGTCCTGGAACCCCCAAGCTGATAAAAAAATATATGTCATCAGCTCACTACATTTCAGACAAAGTCTTCTGAAAAACTTGTAAGTAGAGAGCCATTGCAGTGTTCAGATAATTAACCCCTTTTAATATTTATGTTAAAAATACTACATGTACAGACCAAACTAGAAGTATTCAGTCAGTATCGTGATTAATGAAAATTTGCATGTACTTCTATGTTGTCTTCTGCTCAGGGACATTTATTGTTTCTGAGTCATAGAAATAATCAAAAGAGCAGTTTCCAAAAAACATGTATAGGATGATGTAATAAGTATAGGCTGACAAATAGTCTGTCCTGAAGGAAGTTTCCTTCTGTTTCCTGTGGATTTCTTTAACTACATCACTGGATGTGGAAATTGCAGCCTGTAAATGGTATTAAGTTTCATACCAAATCTTGTTTGTACTGCTTTTAGCAACAGCTGCATAGAGGAAGGAAATTGTGTCCCTTTATTGTAGAATTTGAACTTCTTAACAACAACAACAACAACAACAAAAAATCACTCTTAGAAGCCCCAGATGGAAAAAAAAAATAGATTCAAAGAAAAGCATTGAAGTTTCGTTCAAACATCGAGAGACAGATAGGATTCTTTGTGGAGATGCTTTGATACAATGTCATGATAGAGGGAAAAAGCAATAGTGTTTACTTACAAGCATCTTAGAATTTAAAGAAAAACCAAAAACCTATATTAGCTAAGATCCCTTAACTGTGTCATTCCCAGTTAAGCCTGATGTGCTCCCCCATGTGACATTGCCAAACGAATGGTGCCAAGCCTGTTTTGTAGGTGCGAGCTGGAGAGGGGGGTTTGGTATAGGCGGGCAGTGCAGGAAGCTGATAGGAGTAGCAGGCTGGAGCCGGCCACCCGGACCCTGCTGCGCTCTCTCCCGTCCCTTCACGTCCCCATCCGCCAGCCGTCTCCAGCTTAGCGGTGCCAGGCAGGGCCTCCAGCTCTGCTGGGGCCACCTCACGTCTCCCTTTTCTCATCTGTTAAAGAAGAATGTTAACCATGCAGTTTAGCCCCCAAGGCTTGTTCTGGGGACCCCAGTGAGGCCATAACTGCGATTGCCCTCAGAAAATAGGCCAGGGGTCCTTCCGTCTGGCAGCTGCACCTTAGAACCATCTGTGGAGCTTTGAATAATAGTGCCTGCCTCTGGAGTTCTGATTTATTTGGTCTGGAGTGGGACCTAGGTGTCAGTGTTTTCTAGAATGCTCCGGCAGGTTTTCTTGTGCAAGGAGGGTTTGGAAGCGCTGGTGTGGAACATTCACAGAGACAAGTCTTTAGGGATTGTGTGTTCACGGACTTCTAAGACTTCACAGCGCGGGATGCCGATCGGTTTCCCCCTGTAAGGCAGATGGAGAACCTGGCTTGAAGTTTTCATTTTTGTATCTTATGATGACACAGAAGAAGCTAAAATTAGCAAGGCTCTGTGGTTGCGGTTTAGGCTGCGTTTGTGATACTGCACGCTGCAAGGAATCCCAGCCCAGGCTGAGCCAGGAAGCAGGGTGCGCAAAGACGCTGAAGAATGTCAAAAGCACACAAAAGGTGTTCGTCGCATTTCAGGATTCTGTATCGGATGATTCTGTCTCCTTCCCTCTTCCCACCTTTCAAATGACTGACATTTGTAGCTGTGTTTTGCAGTGATTCTGGACGTGGGAGCAGCCTCTTAGATAGAACCATTGCTGACAGACGACAGCTTAATACAATTACTTTGCCAGACTTCAGCGATCCTGAGACAGGTGAGAATAAAAAGCCAGAGGGGATGAAATGGTGTCACAAGATTATGGGGCCTGGCCCTGAGTGGTGTGGGATGAGAGTGGGGGGCTGGGGTTGGAAAAATTCCTCACACAGATAGGTTCAGCACTCAACTGAGGTACATTTTCTCTAGCATCTTTTTCAGGTGTTCACAGTGAGGGCAGTAATATTACTTGGCCAGCACAATGCTGTGACATCTATTTTTCCCCTTGCTCTTGGAGCTTAAAATGTGAAACTGAAATTAGGTGGTTTCCATCCCCGTCAGTTTTCCCCTCTGCTTCCCTGTTTCTCCTCCTCTCTCTGGCTTTCAGACATTGCTGAAACGAAGGTTTTGATTTCTAAGCAGTTGCACATATAAACACACGTACACCCAGCAAAAAGACGCTGTAGGGCGGGTGGCAGGTGGGTTCTGAGCTTCTAATTCCACTGCGCCATGTGGAAGCCTGTAGCACTTACTCCCTCTGAGCAAAAATGTCATTTGTGTGTTCCGCATTTGCCTGAGCACAGGGAGTCAGTGCACCTCTGTAATTCCCACAACTCCAAACAGTAAGTCCAGCAGTGATGCAGGTCAAGTTTCCCTTATCCAAAATGCTTGGGACCAGAAGTACTTTGGATTTCAGATTATTTCAGATTTGAGATCAGAATGAGATACCTTGGGCATGGGACCCAAGTCTAAACAAGAAATTCATCTGTTTCATACACATAGCCTGAAGGTAATTTTATACAATATTTTTAATAATTTTGTGCATGCAACAAAGTTTCGACTGCATTTTGACCATGACCTGTTCCATGAGGTCAGATGTGGAATTTTCCACTTGCGACGTCATGTCACGGCTTAAAAACATTTGGATTTTGGAGCATTTCGAATTTTAGATTTTCGGATTAGGGAGGCTTAACCTGTACTGACTGACTGTTCAGTGGCAATCTGGGGACTTGACAGACCCACGGGACATAATGAAATTCACTCTACTTTGAGCCTCAAAGGTAGTTCTAGAGCATCGAGCCTGCTTCTGTTGCTTCTCCCCAACCTGCAGGGGACCCATGTAAGGCTTAATCTCTACCTGGGTATGCCTGGTCTTTTATGGGCTGACTTCATCAAAGGAGCCACAGGGTCCTTTTCCTGTCCTTGTGTCACATCCCAGCTCCTGACGGAATCCTTCCAAAGCAAGCCAGAGAGCAGCCCTGCGTCACACGCAGCCGGAGCTCATCCCCTGGGAAACCTATCCCCAGGTGGGATGGCAGGGGTAGGGCCTCTGGGAGCCAGGTGTGTGCTCTGCCCAAGCCCCACTCACAGCTGCCTGCAAGACTGCATTTCTGCACTAGGCTCCTTATACTAAATTTAAAGTTAGCTTGAGAAGTCTGATGTAAGGGCTCTGGGGCTCCCAGGTCAAAGGACTGTTGGGCATTGGAAGTGGCACAAATTGTAAATTAGTGCAGTTTAACCTGGCTTGCAGCCACTGCTCAAAATGCAAACTGAGCCATAGAAAAACTCACCCCCTGGAGTGGCCTGACCCCCTGGATTGGTCATCAGTCACTGGTGGGCTTACACTGCGAACCAGGCAGGGACCCTGGCTTGAATAGTTACAGCAGAGTTCTGCCTCTTGGGTCCAGTCCTGTTGCTAGAGGGACCTGTCTAACCCCCGTCATCGTAGGGAAGAGGTCAGGCTGTCAGGATAGATGCTGCAAGGTGAGGCTCGGACCCAGGGAGAGAAGAGAAGAAGGTGAAACTCACCAGCAGCAGTTTTGGCTGATTCAGAACAGCTGCTGCAGCTGCTGCCCAGGGCTGTTCTCCCACTTTCCGCCTCCTCAGTGCCCTGTGAGGACAGTCCTACTAAATTCAGACCCCCCTTCCTTCCAGCTGGCTTGGACCTTAATCTCCCTGGAGGTCCCAAAATTTCAATGCCACATCACATTGAAAAGAGACAGTGGCAGAAAATAAATGAGGCCGTTGTTAGTGATTCTCCCCTTTGCATGTTGGGACATTTCCCCTAGAGTCTTTAGGAGTCTCCCTCTTCACGTCAAACCTTCTCAGATGCCATGATGTTTAAGTGAGACGTGTCCATGTGGCGCAGCTTGGAGGGCAACGCTGCCCCCAGGTCAGGCCTGGCCCCTTCTTTCTCCTCCCCCGTCTCCTGAGTGGTATCAGTGCAGCCACTCACTCGTGGGGAGCCCAGGTGTTTGGAGTCTGGACTGCTGGTTCCTATGCCCTTCCTGAACAACAGAGGGAAACCACAGCCTCCAGGCACTGGCCAATGACCATTTTGTTTTTGTGCTATTCACAGGAATCCTTCCAAGACTCCTTCCTCTGGCCCTGCCCCCAGAGCCACACAGTGTTGGTTTGCACACCATCCGTTTAACCAAGAGACAGGGGAATTGGAAACATGAAAGGCCATGAAGGCCTTATTTATTGTAGACTATTTGTAAATGAGGGTAAAACATTCTGAAATGACAGTGTAAATCCAAGAGACTTAAAAATTAGGAAGGCTTGCCTAAAAATGGAGAAGATGCCTTTATCTTGATTAATAAAGCCCAATAATTCAAAAGCTAAAAGTAATTCAAAAGTTACCACCAAAAAGTTTTGTTTCCATACCTGCCCCTCCATCTTCTCTGTCCCTAAAGGTAACCATTTTTATTAGCTTTATTTCACCCTTCCCGTGTTTTTTTGTGCAAATAAACGTATTAATTATTTCCCATGCCCTCCTTTATAAGCAGTCACACACTATGTATGCAGTCAAGCGTTTGACATTTTTCACTTCACAGTATATCTGAAGATGCCTCTCTATCCATCCATAGAGAATTTCCTCGTTCTTTTTTTTTATTTCAGAATATTAAGGGAGTACACACATTTCTCAATCCAAGAAATCCTCATTCTTTTTTACAGCTCTGTGGTATCCCATAACCCATGTATTTTACATTCTGGAGTCTCTTCCATCCAGCATGACCTTAGCCGTTTTTCTTCCCTTTGCCACAGTTTTCAGTTCATGTGCTGCTGAAGGGGTCTGGCTAGTTTTGAACATCCACTGCAGCACTGCTGAGCTAGAAGAGCAACTGGGCTACAGAGAAAAAGAGAAAAGGAATCTGTCTGAGGTCAGAATGGCTCCAGAACAAACAGAAGGGACTGTGAGATCAGATACGGCCTGGGAGAGCCCAGCCCCGGCAGGTGGCAGCTTATCGATAGCACTGGTCCGTCCCATGCCCGACGCTCAGCTACTTCTCCAAATCCCCTTTAAAGGGCACAGGCGTCCAACACGAGCAAAGCCACACAGCGCTGACATCAGGGAGGGCGCACAGCCAGGGTAATGCTGAGCTTCCACCGTCACGGTCGTGCCAGCTCTGGGGCACGGGGCCCAGAGTCACCCACTGTGCAGACAGATTCCTTTGTGAGGCCACAAGTCCCCTTGGGTAGGTTTGGTTTTGTTTTTTCCCCAGAACTAAATTTGTTTTCGTTTTCTTTTTAAAAATTTCTATTATGGAAAATTTTCAAGTACACCAGAATAGAGATACTAATATTCCCATTACCTACCACCAAGCTTCAACAATTAATATCTTGTTTCATCTCTCTCTCCTGTCGGGCACTTGGCATTCGTAGAGTATTTTAAGGCAAATCCCTAACATCGTATTTTGCCTATTAAAATTTTAGTTTTAAAAATGTATAGCCATAAATACCATTATTATACATCCTGGGTCATTATACAGCTGGTGTTGTTGGTTTTGGAAGTAGTTGATTAACTGGAATACGGTTTCCCACCTCTGAAATTGTCCATCTGCAGATCTGTGGAATAACACTAGGAGGAACCCATGTCTGTGAGCTTTGGACTGACCAAATCCACTGTAGCTAGCAGTGAAATTTTGTTTTATTAAATGGATGTGTCAAACTAAACAGCCCCCCTTACAGAACATGATTGCCCCTCTGGTATCACCTCTGGCTTTCCTTGCCCCACCTCTGTCACACAAAATGTCCCAGCCAGTGAGAGAGAGGAATCCATTGGAGTGGCAGTCTTTACTTTGAAGCTGTGAATCATTGTCTTTTCTTTGGAATAAGTTGGTAGTTCCTTAAATAGAGGCTGAAAAAAAAATTGTTTTTCTGCCTTTTGCCTTCAAAACAGGATGTGGGATAAGGAGATTTATCTTTGATAATTGATACGATATTACCAGATACCTAGCCAAAGCAAAATCATTCTTTTAACTCGAAAGTTTGATCCATTTTTGTTTGGGAAAATTTCTAATTGCAGCTGTGACCTCCCCATTGCCGCGTGTTGCTCCAGCTGCAAGACACGCAGGCAGCAATACGAGCTTCCTTTCCAAAGTGCCCATCCAGGGCACCCAACCATACACCACCTCAGAAAGTGGTCTCCATGGTCACAGTGCTGGGACTGTGACACAGGGTGCACCTCAGTACACCGCACCTTGGAAAACCTTAGTTTTCAAGTAAGCTGTGTGTAAGTGCTTCTCATAAAAAAACAAATCTATGAAAAGTCAAGTCCTAACCCATTCCAATAGAAAAGCAAATACTTTCCCCTAGAATATTCTCAGAATGGTAGACTAAAGATGTATCACTTTTAGTGGATCACACTGCTGAATCTGTGCCCAGGTAAATCTTACTTTTATTCCATGGTGTTGTTGCAGACCAATTAAATAACCAGTGGAAAAACAAATTTGTTTTCTTTGAAAAGCACTTGTATTCTACTGTCAGTAGAGGAATGATTGTGTATTACATGACCTTATTTTCTTTGCAGCTTATGTGAGTATATTAAAAGCTAGTTTGGTTTTTTTCGTTGTTTCTAAATTTTTTTTCCCTTTATCCTCTTTTTTCTCTTTCACTTTTTTAGTGTCAGATTCCTCCTCCTCCTCCTCTTCTCTTTCAAGAACCGAGTCTCCTCTCCACCTGTTTGTGTCTTCTCATCTTCATTCTCATCCCAAACCCGATACCTTTGTGTGGCCCCCTGCAGCTCATTCATTCAGTGACCCAGGTCCCCACCACCGCCCGGAACCCTCTCTCTGTAAACATGGTTTTTCCTTTCTTGTTAAGACCTGCTTCACTTGCCTGTCTGACTTTCTGATAATCTTCCTAACTGATAAGCTGGATAGGAAACTCCATCAAACTTGTCAGAGAGAAATCTTGGTAATTTGGAAATCTGAAAGCTGTTCAGGGCAGAAGGAAACCTGGGATTGCAGACGTTGGTGCTCAAGTTCCAACTTCCTCTTTGAAAAGTAAAGGAAGCCTATTCTGAGCAGAACAAATGGAAGCTTTTCTAGAATGTTGATTCTAGTTCTTTGGTCCTTCTGTGCTTTCCTGGAGTTGATATAAATGCATAAAAATTAATGCTGTTAAATAAAGAAAAGGCAAACTATGGCATTTTGCAAATAATAATTTAATTCTAAAAACTTACAGGTTTCAATTTAGAAATTAATTCAACCAGTATATAGTAATCAAGGCTGTATTCTAAAGATAATGGCCACGGGCCCTTTAATATGTGATTCTCAAACTTTACTGTGCATTAAAATCACAGGGAGAGATTTTTAAGCAGTTGATCCCCTGGTCCCCACCCCCCAGAGTTGATGATTCAGTGGGCCGAGGCGGGGCCCAGGAATGTGAATTTGTAAACTGCCCCCTTTTGATTCCAATGCCAGTAGGTTACAGACCACATATTGAGAAATGGTGCTATAAACTGTTTTCCATTTGCAACAAAGAAAAATGTAGGGTTTCGGTTATGAAACTACAGAGAAACTGAACAGTATTTTCGTCTAATCTTGTTTTTAAACAGTACAGAAATTTTTAAAATCTGCTTTAGGGAGTTCCAGGACCTGCCGATTAACCACAACAACAGCATGAAAGATCCCTGTATTATAATGAAACACTGGTTGGTAAAGTCCTTAAATGGGACCTAAATATGGATCTCACCAGGACAGTCCATCCTTGTGTTCTTTCCCTCATTTATTTAATGTTCACTTTACTGCCAGCACTGCCAGAAAATTTAATCTCTATATCCATGATTTATAAGGGCTCATCTTTGTTCCAAATGCTCAGTTATATGCTGAACAAAAGCTCTTAAGGGGAACTGCTGCCAGAAGGAACTACTTTCTCTAATGTGCTCATCTTCAGGATGGCTAACCTGCTGCGTGCAACTCACGCACACACACAAAGCCAGGGCAGAAATGAGGTTACCATTTAAAATAAACCATTCAAACCAAGAAACACTGTGACCTTACTTATCTGCATATTAAGTGTTCCGAACTTTAATGGCAGTCCCAGTTTTATGAAATGGAATATGACACTAATGTTTATAAACTGCTTATGTTGTTTTTAATGCATTTCTTAAAATAGACATTTTCTCTTAACACAATGCCTTGGGGCAATTGCCAGCTTCGATTTTTCCAGAAAAATTGTTTTTTACATTGACTTTTGCTGTGTTTATTATCTTAAAATGGGATCTTGCTGTTCTAGAATAACGTTATATGTTCCCAGTGCCCCATCCACTGTTGTTTGCATAACAGACCTACCTGCTGGTGTTTACCATGTTGCATCCTGGGAGCCCTGTGTTCCTTTGAAGATTGAAGTCCAGACTCTTCCAGTGAGGCACTTTGTGTCAGATCAATTAGTAAATAGTTGGGGCGGTGAGCCCCCACTGGGCTTTCCGCTGAGTATAGTAGGTCCCAAGCAGTGCTCAATTGTTTATTCTTTGTGAAGCTTTCCATCCTCAGGGAGAGCCTGGTGTTTTCACTAAGATGGAAGCTCTGAGAATCCCACTCCCACAAAGATACAGCATTTAGTTAGAGAGGGGGAAAACATACTGATAAGTGTAGAATTTCTTGATTGAAACGGAAATTAACTTAAATCTCACTTCTTTCTGTTAGGACAAGCAGATAGCCAAGGCCTGAAGTTTTATGAATTTCTCCCTCCAATCCTTTGACTTCATAGGCATGAAAACTAGCCCAACCCTACAAACTGTTGGAATCGTGATGAGGGTTAATGTGTGGAAAGACCTGAAACCTGCTCGTTTGTTTATTTTTCCCTTGACTTAGGAATTTCCTGCTTTGGAAACAAAACACATTACATGAATTGGTCAGCTTTCATGTGCTCAGTGAACATTTAAATGGATAGGGGAATGCCCAGTTGGCCTTTCTTTGATTTAAAAAAAACAAAAAAAATCATTGTTAGTGGAAAAAAATGTGTATCACTCTTGAATGGAAATCCAATTCCAGACAGCCAGACTTAACAGTTGGAAGGTTATTAGAACTCTATTCGCTTTTTTAGCCTTAATTTTGATTTTCAAATGTTTTGTTTCTTGGTTTTAATTTTTGGTTTGATTTGTTGTTCCAAGGCAACTCTCCAGAAGTATACTTTCATGGTTTTCCTTCCCTTTTTTCAGTTAGTAAGTAGTTTACCGATCTGTTAACCCTCTGAGGGTCTCCAGAGTCACACTTCCCCCCACCGTGGAATGTGCACTGTGGTTGTCGAGTGTTGGGAATGTTGAGATGACGGACGTCAAGCTGCCCCTGCTTGCCCATTCCGCCACCTGGAGCCCATCCCCTGAGATTCTCATGCATCCAAGTGCAGCTTGGGTTTATGTACTAAGGAGGCAGCATTGACCTGAGGAGGACTACAGAGGAAGGCATTGCAGGGAAGATGCCCAAGGCAGGGTGTGCAGTGGATAGATGAGAGCAGCCCTGGTACTGACTGGAAGTGTGGGACACCCAGCCCCCCCCCCAAGGTGGGTCACCTATACCTTGGAGGGAACCAGCTGAATCTTGAAGCTCCTTTCCAGTGCAACCATTATTGCTGCATAGAAAAATAATTTTATTTTATTTTTATTTTATTTTATTTTTTTTGAGACAGAGTCTCACTCTGTTGCCCAGGCTAGAGTGCCGTGGCGTCAGCCTAGCTCACAGCAACCTCAAACTCCTGGGCTCAAGCGATCCTTCTGCCTCAGCCTCCCAAGTAGCTGGGACTACAGGCATGCGCC
>CAUYRT010058430.1:0-17522 GCA_963574885.1 Lepilemur ruficaudatus | reverse complement strand
GTCCCATGAGCTGATGAGAAGAATGTATATTCAGTGGTTTATGGGTAGAATGTCCTGTAAATGTCAGTCAGGCCCATTTGTTCTAGCGTTCTGTTTAAGTCCATTATTTCTTTGTTAATTTTCTGTTTGGAGGATCTATCCTGTGCTGTCAGTGGGGTGTTAAAGTCTCTGGCTATTAAGGTGGTGTTGTTTATCAGTTTGTTTAGATCAAGTAGAGTTTGCTTTATGAATCTGGGTGCACCAAAGTTGGGTGCATACATATTTAGAATTGTTGTGTCTTCATGTTGAACTGTACCCTTCACCATTATATAGTGACCTTGTCTTTTATTACCTTTGTTGATTTAAAGACTAAGTTATCTGAAATCAAAACTGCCACACCAGCCTTCTTTTGGCTACCGTTGGCTTGAAATACTGTTTTCCACCCCTTTACCTTTATTCTAAATGCATCCTTGCAGGTTAGATGTGTTTCCTGAAGACAGCAGATACTTGGCTTGTATGTTTTTTTATCCATTCGGCTAGCCTATGTCTCTTGAGTGGGGAGTTCAAGCCATTCACATTTATTGAGAAAATTGATAGGTGGGGCAGCTTTCTCTTCATTCTGTTGGGTTCAACTTTGTTGCTTTGTTTTCTCTCTTGAGCCATTGTGGTATCTGGTCTTTGTTCTTTAGCTTTTGAGTAGTTTTACATTCGTGAGTGTTTATTGTGGTGATCCGTGGGTAACACTGTTTTGAGTACTTCTTGGAGGACTGGTCTTGTCCTGGTGAATTCCCTCAGTCTTAGCTTATCTGAGAATGTCTTTATTTCTCCTTCATACAGAAAACTTAGTTTTGCAGGGTACAAGATTCTAGGCTGGGCATTATTCTGTTTCAGAAGAGTGAGAATGGGGCCCCAGGCTCTCTTTGCTTGTAAGGTTTCAGTTGAGTAGTCTGGCATTATTCGGATTGGCTTTCCCTTGTATGTTACTTGCTTCTTTCACCTTACAGCTCGTAGAAAGGCCTCTTTAGTTGATATTTTGGTCAGTCTGATGACTGCATGTCGTGGTGTCTTCCTGTTTGCATTGAATCTCGCTGGGGGTCCTTTGAGCTTCTTGTACTTGGATATCTAGGTTTTCGGCAAGGTCTGGGAAATTTTCCTCTACTATATCTTCAAGTAGCTTATCCAACCCTTGTGTGTTTTCTTCTTCCCCTTCTGGAATCCCCATAACCCTCACATTAGGTTTCTTCACATAATCCCACATTTCTTGTAGACTTTGCTCTTTTCTCTTATTTCTCTGCTCTATCTCTGTGACTGACTTATTTAGTTGGAAGGTGTTATCTTCAATCTCTGAGATTCTTTCTTCTGTTTGATCTACCCTGTTCTTGAGGCTTTCCACCATGTTTTGTAGTTCCTTGAATAGATACTTCATTTCCAGGATTTCGGTTTGATTTTTCTTTAATATTTCAATTTCTTTAGTGAATTTTTCTTCTAGCTCCTGGGTTATTTTTTTGTGTGTGTGTGGTTTCTTTGTGTTGGTTATCTAGTTAGCATTCTTAAAGGAAATGCTTGCACTCCTCTTCACTTATTTATTCATTCATTTCTTCATACCAGTGTGGATTCATGGGATTCCTATTTTCATTCAGGTGGTTATAATCTGTTACTATCATTACTAGTTTTGATGCTCAATATATTCCAGATTTGACAATCAGATACCCATTCAAGCTGACATTTCCTGCCTTTTTGGCACAACAATATATTCCAGTTTTATCTTATAGTTTCTCTTCCCTAGCCCTGGAATCAGCCATTTTTCCAAAAATCATGGTTCCTTTCAGTGCATAATGACATGTACAAATAAACATCTGGGCATCAGGCAAGCTCAGTGCACTCCAGATGTTGCTCCTAGGTCATCTCAGTGGACAGAGCTGGGGAATGTATGTGAGTATATATAATATGAGAATGTATTCAAATGTGTGCATATGCCCATATTTACATCTGTATTTCTATATGTATTGAAAATCTACATTCCAATACCACAGAGTTCACTCTATTTTCTCCCTTTCCCTATTTCTAATGTTCTCCCATTATCTCGGCATATTTACTTAATGGGCCAGTATCCCTTCTATATAACTTATCTCCCATCACTACCACGGCCACCCTGTACAGAACCTTCCTCATCTTGCTTGTGCTCAGAGACCTACTCTAGGCCACTACTGCCTCCCTCCCTGAGTGAATGTCCTGCTCCCCTCCTTGGGCTGCAGTACCCCACACCAGACTACCACTGTGTTTCCTGTGTGCATTTTATTAGCTTATTTCCACCCTAAGAAGTGCACACCCACTGAAAAAATAAAAAAGCATGAAAAAAGTATAAAGAAGAAAATAAAAAATATATGTAATCCCAGAATCCAGATAAAAACATTTGGAACATTTTCCCACATTTCCTCATTGTCCTAGTGAGTATTCCCTGGACGCCATAACAGGCATTAAACCGTATAGTTAATTCCATATGCTGCTTTTGTTACTTTGTATTTTTGCTGTGTAATTAAATATTCTTGGAATTTAGTAATGTATGCATGCATAAATTTTGTTCATTTCCTGTAACAAGTTGTTGAGGAAATAAAATTAGAACATGTATGCAAAGGTGATTAATAAATGTAAACATACTTCATGATTATGTCATTATTACTGTGTGCATGTGTTTCCCACCAGCATGTGTCTAATTCATCTCTGTTACCCTCATCTTTATATCTTTATCTGTCACAGACAGCACAGTTAGCAACTTGTTTAAAATAGTGCCATATCAGTATATATAAAAATCCAAGATTCTCCTAGAAGAATCAGATGTTATGACAAAACTGAGCCCAGGAAGTCAGGAACTGGCTCCATGAATACCTACCTGTGTGACTGTGAGTAAACCATTCATTCTCAGCTAAATTTTCTCCCTCATCAAATACATAAAATACTCTCTCTCTCCTGTGTTACATGGCTGGGCAAGGATCCCAATGAGATAGCAGGTATGAATTTGCTTTCAAAAGGTGCATCCAGATTCATAAAGCAAATCCTACATGATTTAAACAAAACAATAAACAGCAACACCATAATAACCAGAGACTTCAACACTCCTCTGACCGAACAGGGCAGATCCTCCAAGCAGAAAATTAAAAAAAAAACATGGACTTAAACAGAACTCTAGAACCTATGGGCCTGACTGACATTTACAGAACATTCTACCCCAAAACCACTCAGTATATGTTTTTCTTATTAGCTCATGGGACATTCTCTAAGATTGACCATATTGTAGGCCACAAAGCATGTCTAAAAAAATTTTTTAAAATAGAAATTATACCATGTATCTTTTCAGACTACTTGGAATAAAATTAGAAATCCACTCCAACAGAAACTCTCATCTCTGCACAAAGTCATGGAAACTAAGCAATCTTCTGCTGAACAATTATTTCATTAAGGAGGAAATCAAGATATAAATCAAAAGATTCTTTGAACTAAATGACAAAGGAGACACAAGTTATCAATATCTGTGGGACACAGCTAAAGCAGTCCTGAGAGGAAAATTTATATCCATAAATGCCTACATCCAAAATACAGAAATATCACAATCTAATGAATCATCTTAAAGAGCTGGAAAAGGATGAGCAAACCAATTCCAATCCCAGCAGAAGAAATAACAAAGATAACAGCATAACTAAATGAAATTGATAACAAAAATCTATAAGAAAGATTAATAAAACAAAAAGTTGGTTCTTTGAAAAAAATAAGATTGACACACCTCTGGCTAGATTAACAAGAAGCAGAAAACAAAGAACTCTGTTAAGCTCTAACAGGAATGAAAAAGGAGGAATTACAACTGATGCCACGGAAATACAATATATCATCTATGAATGCTATAAAAACCTCTCTGCACATAAACTGGAAAATGTGGAGGAAATGGACAAATTCTTCAAAACACACAGCCTCCCTAGGCTCAATCAGGAAGAAACAGAATTCTTGAACAGACCGATATCAATTACCAAAATTGAAAGAGCAATAAAAAACCTTCCTAAAAAAAGTCCCAGACCAGATGGTTTCACACTCGAATTTTACGAGACCTACAAAGAAGAACTGGTGTCCATCATGCAGAAATTATTCCACAACATCAAGAAGGAAGGAATCCTCCCCAACACATTTAATGAAGCCAAAATCACCCTGATATAAAAGTCAGCAAAGGACGCAACAAAAAAGAAAACTACAGACCAACATCCTTTATCAATATAGATGCAAAAATTCTTAAGAAAATCCTAGCAAGCTGAATTCAGGTGCTTATCAAAAAAATCATCCATAATGACCAAGTGGGCTTAATCCCAGAGATGCAGGGATAGTTCAACATACACAAATCTGTAAATGTAATCCACCACATAAATAGAAGCAAAGACTATATGATTCTCTCAATAGATGTAGAAGAACCATTTGACAAAATTGAATACCCTTTTATGATAAGAACGCTTAACAAAATAGGCATAGATGGGACTTACCTAAAATTGATGCAAGCCATATATGACAAAGCCACAGACAACATCATACTGAATGGGGAAAAATTGAAAGCATTTCCGCTTAGAACTGGAACCAGACAAGGTTGCCCTCTATCACCGCTTCTATTCAACATAGTGCTGGAAGTCCTAGCCAGAGCAGTCAGACAAGAGAAGCAAATCAAGGGCATCCAAATGGGGGCAGAAGAGGTCAAACTATCTCTCTTTGCTGATGATATGATCTTATATCTAGAAAACTCCAAAGATTTTGCAATGAGACTATTGGAATTGATAAACAAATTTAGCATAGTCTCAGGTTCAAAATCAATGCACAGAAATCAGTAGCATTCCTCTATGCCAACAACAGTCAAACTGAGAACCAAATCAAAGACTCAATAACCTTTACAATAGCAACAAAGAAAATAAAGTACCTAAGAATATAGTACCTAAGGAGGTAAAAGACCTCTACAGGGAGAACTATGAAACACTGGGGAAGGAAATAGCAGAGGAGGTAAATAGGTGGAAAACCATACCATGCTCATGGGTGGGCAGAATCAACATTGTTAAAATGTCTATACCACCCTAAGTGATCTACAGATTCAATGCAATCCCTTTTAAAATACCAACATCATTTTTCACAGGTACTGAAAAAATAATTCTATGCTTCGTATGGAACCAGAGAAGACTCCGTATAGTAACAGCAATCTTAAGCAAAAAGAACAAATTGGGAGGCATCAGTTTACCAGACTTTAAGCTATACTACAAGGCTATAGCAAATAAAACAGCATGGTACTGGCATAAGAACAGAGACATAGACCAATGAAACAGAACTGAGAATCCAGATATAAAGCCATCCTCATGTAGCCATCTAATCTCTCACAAAGCAGACCAGAACATACACTGGGGAAAAGAATCCTTATTCAATAAATGGTGCTGGGAAAACTGGATTGTCAGACCAGAACATACACTGGGAAAAAGAATCCTTATTCAATAAATGGTGCTGGGAATACTAGATAACGACATGTAGAAGACTGACACAGGATCCACACTTTTCACCTCTCACAAAAATCAACTAACGGTGGATAACAGACTTAAACCTAAGGTGTGAAACTATAAAAATTTCATAAGAAAATGTTGGAAAAACTCTTACAGACATTGGCCTAGGCAAGGAATTTATGAAGAAGACCCCAAAGGCAATCACAGCAACAACAAAAGTAAATAAATGGGAACGGATCAAATTAAAAAGCTTCTGCACAGCCAAGGAAACTATATCATGAGAGCAAACAGACAACCTACGGAATGGGAGAAAATATTCACATGTTACACATCCAATAAAGGGCTAATAACTAGAATCTATATAGAACTCAGGAAAATCAAGAAAAAAAACAACCGTATAAAAAAGTGGGCAAAGGACATGAACAGAAACTTTTCAAAAGAAGATAAGACTAATGGCTAATAAACATATGAAAAAATGCTCAACATCTCTAATCATCAGGGAAATGCAAATCAAAACCATAATGAGATATCATTTATCTCCAGTGAGAATGGCCTTTATTAAAAAGTCCCAAACAATAAATGTTGGTGTCGATGTGGAGAGACAGGAACACTCATACACTGCTGGTGGGACTGCAAACTAGTACAACCTCTGTGGAAAGCAATATAGAGATACCTCAAAGAGGTACAAAGTAGATTTACCATTTGATCCAACAATTCCATTACTGGGCATCTATCCCAAAGAACAAAAGATATTCTATAAAAAAGACATCTGCACTCGAATGTTTATAGCAGCACAATTCACAATTGTGAAGATGTGGAAACAGCCCCAGTGCCCATCAAAACATGAGTGGATTAATTAAATGTGGTATATGTATACCATGGAGTTCTACTCAGTCACAAGGAACAATAGTAATATAGCATCTCTTGTATTATCCTGGATAGAGCTGGAACCCATTCTACTAACTGAAGTGTCCCAAGAATGGAAAAACAAGCACTGCATGTACTCACCATTAAATTGGTTTTAAATGATCAACACTTAAGTGCACATAGAGTAATAACATTCATTGGATGGGAAGGAATGAGTATATAAACATCTGATGAGTGCAGTGCACACCGTCTGGGGCATGGACATGCCTGCAGCTCTGACTCGGGTGGGGCAAGGCAATATACATAACTTAAACATTTGTACCCTCATAATATGCTGAAATCAAAAAGAAAAAAAAGAAAAGAGAAAAATGTATTAACTAGATTTAAAATTTTTGAAAAAGCAAAAGGACTTCTTCAGGCATTGCTCATAGAGCAGATCCCAATCCAGTTAAATTACTGGCGGTCAGAGTCACTGACTGAAGTGTACAGGTGGATAAGCAATCCCATTACCCTGCTCTTCCCTCTCTCCTTATTGTAGATCAGCTCTGTTTCCATGTGAATGGGCATCCCTTAAAAAGAACATGGGACATTGGAAAACTCAATAAATATGGCAAAAATGCCCCCTTTGTGAGGGAGAAGTAGAGTCAGGGTGTCTGTCCCCAGTGATCTGAAGGACAGCACAAGGGAAGCCAACATCTCCAGCAGAGGCTAAGAGGGCATAGGCAGGAAGGGCAGGCTGAGCACTGCCCAGCCAGGGGGTCCTGGTACAGCAACCATAGGGAGATGCAGTGATACTGGGCGGGGCCCTCTGAAGATATTCCAGCTAAAGCAAGGGACTGCAGGGAGAAAAGCAGGGGAGGCTGGGAGAGGGATTCTGGACTCCCGCACGCCTGTTTATTACAACTCACCTATTGAGAAAGGCAGAAAGGCATCCCTTTTCTTAAACTGTCCATTTTCCAGAAAATGCTCAGGATTGAACGTGTCTGGGGTGGCCCACTCTGAGGGGTCCCTGTGCAGCGCAGTCAAATTGGTCAGGATCATAGTTCCCTAGAGAAGGCAGCAAAGACTCAGGGCTGGACCCAAGCAGCACACCCATGCTGAGGAGTGGAGGTCCTTGGGCTTCCATGCCAGGACCTGAGCCACCCTCCAGAACCTACCCACAGTCCCATCAGCTGCCCTCCCGACATACCACCCTCTTTGCATGGAACAGCTTACAGATTGGACTGGATTTGTCTGCTGGGAATTTTACCACAAACGTTTGGCTACATTTGAGTGAATAGTGGATCTTCCGTACTGGAACAGGTGGGTATAGGTGTTGGGAGGGACAGGTATGCATGAACGGGAGAATAATGCAACAGCTCCTCCGTCCACATTCTACCATGAAGTGGTCATGAAGTGCTAACTGTGGCAGCTCTGCACAGGTAAAGGACATGCCCTTCACCTGTTTTTCTCCTATTCTCTTCCCTCTAATATCTTTACACTGGCCCCACTCCCCATAGCAGGTCCAATAACATCATCAGGTAGCCCAGTGATAGGAGCCCTCTCCAGCTGGGTACATACTAGCAAAGCCAAGAAACCCCAGAGTGAGCCTTTCCTTCACTCTGCCTTCATCCAACCTATCAGTGAGACTGGTCCATTTTACTTTCAGTTTTTCTTGATTTCATCACCTGCATTCCACGCCCACCACCACCACCTTAGTCTAGGCTGCCACTTTCTTGTAATGGCCTCCTAGCTGTGCCCACATCCTCTTGCCCCTTTCAATGGGCTCCACGCCCTGACAGCAGAGTGAGCCTCAAGCGTGATCTAGTGACATCACCCCACAGGCTCAGCCCTCACACTCGAGACCCTTCAGCAGTTTCCCATCACTCTTAGGGCAAAGACCCTTCACCTGGACCCCTGTCTGGGCCACTTTCTTCCCTGGCCTGTGCTCCCTCTATGGTGGCCTACTTTCAGCTTCTCAAACACATTGTTTGTCCTCACATTTCAGTGCTTTAATTTAAATGTTTTCCTTGTCAGGAATTTTCTTCTTCCCCACTTGGTCTGTGACCTAAATAATTCTTAATCATCCTTTAATCCTCAGCTCAAACCTCACTTCCTACTGGAAGCCTTCCCTGACCACTCCTGCCAGTCTGCACCTGTATAGAACCCAGTGAGTTCTTTCCTGTGGGCAGTTATGATGGTTGTAGGGATGCACTTGTATGATTATTTTGTTCAGGGTTCTTACTCCAGACCTGAGCACTTCAGGTGCCTAATGAATATTTGTTGAATTAATAAAGAATAATAACTGCCATTTTGAGCACTTTCTATACTAAGCACTGGGTTGAATGCTTTACCTGTCTGATCTCATTTTACCTTGTGGGTCCCATGAGGTAGGTTTAAACATATTTTAAAGATGAAGAAATTGAAGCTCTAAGAGGTTAAATAACATGTCCAGAGTCCCACAGTGGAGAGGGTGGAGCTGACTTGAACTAGGTTAATTTGATGTCAAAGGCATGGCTCTAGCCTCTGTAACATATAGTTAATTCAATTCCTCAGTTCCCAGGATGGCTGATAAAGCTGACATTAAAAAATTGGTGGCAGAAGAAGTCTGTTGAGCTAGGGTGGTTCCCTGGAGTTAAATGAATTGCTAGAAAAATGCAAACAGCACCTGGGGAATTTAGACCTCAGCTTTTATCCACAAGATGGTCAATCAGTAAGGAAATAGTAAAGAGACAGTTAGCTAGCAGTGTGCAATGGGCAAGCTCTTCTGGTTCTACCTCCTGTGATCTTCCCCAGGGATGACATATTTGGAGGGACTTAGACAGACTGGAGTAGAGCCACAGAGGCTGGCCAACGTCGTGAGAAATCAGGAGCAGTAACTGTAAGGGTGCAGCGTACAGACAGGACACCAGGGGGCGAAGGAGAGCTGTCTGCAGAGATCATAGGAGTGGCAGGTACAGTGAGATCATAGTTCCTCCGTGAGGACAAGGCATTTAATAGGGACAAGTTGAGAACATTGAAGGGAGATGCCCTTAAATTCAAAGAAAAGCACCTCCTATGCAGGGAGGATGGTGTAGTACAAAAAATCAGAATAGATCAGATTCTGGATCTCTAAATCTCGCCACTTTATAGTTGAGAGATCTCAGGCAAACTTAACTTATCTGAGCTTTGACTTACCAATCCATAAAATAGGAATAACAGATTTATTCAGAGAAATGAGTAAGACATTTTGAAAGAGGCTAGATCCACAACACAGAACCATTGCTTAGTAAGTCCTTTCTCTCCTTTCTAATACTGAATTCTGCACACACTTGGATTGGTTTCCTTGTGAGATAAGGAAGTTGCACAACATGGGGCTGTGAATCAAAGCTAGAAAAATACCTGTGGGGCTAGTTTGTTAGATTCACCAGCACGAATGTGATGTTAGCCTAGGTGGTGTCAAATGTCCTTTCACATTCTCACATTCTATAACCCCAGGACTGTGAAGCAGAAGTTTTCCCAAGTCTGGCCAGGTCCCTAGTCCTGTAAGATACTCTACAAAGGCAAAGGAAAGGCAACTGTGGCAAAGTCTGACCTAGAACTGCTGCCTGCTGTGCCCACAGAGACTCACAACTCACGTTAGCGTAGTGAAAATGCTGAGTGCCCCACGGCAAAAGAAAACTTGTCTTTGCCTAAACACGTTTGGCCTGGAATCCTCCCTCCTCCACTCCCCACAATAGCACTTAATATCTAGTTAAACTGACATTCTAAAGGCCACATATGGAGGAAAAACTAGTTTATTATATCAATTATAACACAGCTTTCTCCCCTTCACATGACTCCTCTGGAACAAGAACGCCTGTCACTTCTCAAGTTCCTATTTCCACCATCTCATAGAAGGGCTTGAAGAACTGAATTTGAGAGTTCCTACTTACCTTGGGCAGGTGGTACCCAGCCAAGGTGGTATCGACGGTCACTTCCCGGGGAACATTCACAGGGATGATGTTGCCCATCCTCTGCACCTCATGGATGACGGCATTGGTATAGGGCATGGACTCCCGCGCGGCCACACTGGGCTGCTGCCCCTGGCCAATCACTCTGTCAATCTCAGCGTGTACTTTTTCTGGAAGGGAATAAGTTTCATTATTTTTTAAACTTTTATGCTTTCATCTAAAGATTTAGGTGTGGTCTCTAAGATCTCATTTATTGTATTTCAATTACTGACCAGACTGCAAAGAAATACAATGGTTCTTAATCTTTCCAAGGGCTTTTTTAGAAAACTGCCAATTCCATAACTCTCTTTGAGCCTGGCTCAGCTAAGGAATGGAATAACCAGGATCAATGTGCTCATAGAAGGATCTTGTCTTTGTCTATTCAGGCTGCTGGAATAAAATACCATTACTTGGGTGGCTTATAAACAACAGGAATTTATTTTTGACAGTTATGGAGCCTGGGATGTACAAGATCAAGGGGCCAGCAGATTTGGTGTCTGGTGAAGCCCCACTTTCTAACATATAAATGGAAACTTCTCACCACCTCCTCACATGGTGGAAAGGGAAGGCAGCTCCCTAGGATTTCTTTTATAAGGACACTAATGCATACATGAGCTAATCACCTCCCAAAGGTTCCCACCTTCTAATAACATCACATTGGGAATTAGACTAAAATGTATAAATTTGGGGGAAGGAGTGCAAATGCTCAGACCATCGCAGAAGTGTAGACTCTGATTTATCAAGGAGGTATAAAAGTGGAAAGTGGGCCCTGGCATATGATCAATGGTGTTGCAAACTCTTGCTCTACAACTTTAGTGCCACAAGTTACTTAAACTATTTGAAACTCAGTTTCCCCATCTGATTAGTGGGGCTCAATCTACCTTCATCTTAAGAATGTTTTGGGATTCATGAACTGATTTAGGTGAATACCCAACAAATGATAGAAACTGGTGGCTGTCCCCCAATATCTTTTATTCACTTTTTCTAAATATTTTCCCTAGATACTTAAATACCTAAAGGTTTTCCAGCTAAAGTGTATGTTTCCCAGATTCCCTTCTGACTAAGTGTGACCATGGGACTTTGTTCTGGCCAATAGAATGTAAGCAAAAATAACTATGAATCCTTGGGAAAAGCCCTTAAAGGAAGGGTCTGTGTTTCCCCTTTAGCCTTCCTAGGGTGGAAAGGCAGCCCTAGTGGGAGCATCTTAGAGACAGCCAGCAAGGGCATCATTCTAGACACAACAGCAATAAGTGGGAAGGAGTTGAAACCCTATGTGTTTGGCAAAGTCCAGCTTAGATTTTTTTATCTGAGAGAGAAATAAATTTCTATCACTTATTTTCACTGTTGAATATTTAAAAATTTTCCTTAGTTGGGCTAAAATACACATAAAATTTACCATCTTAGCCATTTTTAAGTGTACAGTTGAGTACTGTTAAGTATAGTCAAATGATAGTGCAATCACTCTCCAAAACTTTTTCATTTTGCAAAGCTGAAACTCTCTCTATATTAAACAATTCCCCTCTCCCCCTCTCTCAGCCTCTAGCCAGCACAATTCTACTTTCTATTTCTATGAATTTCACTACTCTAAGTGGGATCATACAGTATTCATGTTTATGTCATCAGCCTTTGTAACTTAGCATGATGTCCTCAAGGTTTATTCATGTTGTAGCATGTGTTAGAGTCTCCCTTTTTTAAGGCTGAATAATATTCCCTTGTGTGTATATTCCACATTTTGTTTATGCATCCTTCATCAGTGAACACAGGGTTTATTCTTCCCCTTGGCAATTGTGAATAATACTGCTGTGAACATGAGTGTAAATTTCTATCATTTTTATCCATTGACATTTTGAAGCCTCTATTCCACAAGCCAAATCTATACACTGATTCGGTAGCTTTTAAACTTTCTAAAAAATGCAACCCACGGTAAAAAAGGCATGTTACATCAACTCCGGGTGTATATATATATTTATACACACATATAAAGCACACATTTATTAATCTATAACTGAAAGAAATAAAGTTCCATGAATAAGCATACCCTTAGTACATGGGAAACACTCTGATCTTTTCTTTTCTATATTAATCTTAGGAAAAAAGTTGGTCCTGATTCATTAAATTGATTTTATTCCTCATTAGTAAATGTTACCCACAATGTGAAAAACTGTATCATAACAGTTCCCATCCCCCACGTGCTCAAACTGCTCTGGAACCTGGAGGAAGAGAAATGATGGGAACAGTCACTGCTCTTGAGTGGACACAGTCTGTGGGGAAGCTATAGAAATAATGTGGGACAAGCCCAATAATGGAGGCAAATTGAGTCATCTCCGGAGGAAGAAAATGCTCAGAATTTCCAAGAAGAGAGATAAACGTCTTAGGGAAGGAGAATTTGAGCAGCTTCTTCAAGAGGAGATACATGTTTACTATGTAGAGAAATTGGGAAGCACATTCTTGGTAGAGGGAAGAGCAGGTGTCCGGACAGAGAGGCATAAACAAGGACAGTGCAAAGACACTGGCGTGCAATGCAGTGAGGCTCCCACGAGGGACGGGTGGAACAGAGACTGGTCAGGTGGAAAGGGCACACCAGAGGGTTCGTATGCCCGTTTCAGGACTTTGGACATTATTCAGAAGAAATGGGAAGGCATTATTTACAAGAGGATAAGGGAAGCACAAGATTTTCACATGAGAATGGAACCCTTGCATAGAACTTTCCAGGATGTTGACTCACTTCACTGTTTTCCTTCTTGACTCTGAGCTTCTTGAGGGATTCTCTCTTATATTGGCATTACTCCAGCCCATGACAGCCCTGACAATTTGAAGAATGTGCCCATTCCCAAGTCCCTATTACCTTCTGATTATTCACCTCTCCTTCCATGCCACCACGGTTCCTTATGCCCCCTATGGATCCTGTGGCAGTGCGTCCCAGGAGGCATGACTGTGTCCTGGGCGGGGCACTCACACTGACACACCCACCTTGGATTTCTGGGTAGAGGGCCAGGTAAAGGAGACCCCAGCGCAGAGTTGTAGACGTTGTCTCGGTTCCGGCAAAGAAGAGGTCCAGAGTGCTAATTATGAGGTTCTCTTCATGGAAACTTGAAGTAGCCTTGCCTGCATTCTAGGAAGGATAACATTTAATGTTATAGGTTGGTTTATTCATAGGATTCCTGGTTACCATAACGTGTAGGGGTTTCATCCCCAGGGGAAGATTGGAAGGAAAGGTCCCTAGAAGAAACTTTCCCTTTGGCTTCCTCAGGAGACAGGGGCTTATTACAGCAATACTGTTAGCATCATCCTGCCCCAAGTGCTAGAAGCTTTTTGGGAAGATGAAAATGAAAGACAATTATTTTCTTATGCCTGTAATTTGAAGGAAGCTATTAGTCCAGTGGAAGGAAAATGGGATGTAAACAAGACAGATTTGTCTTCCAATATCAGCCACTTCATTTAGTAGCTGTAGAACCTAAGGCAAGTTACTTAACTTCTCTGTGCTTCAGTTTTCTATTTTATAAAATGGAAATAACCACACACACCTCTTAAGATGACATTGTGGGGATTACGTGAGATGCGAGGGCCCATAGTAAATACTCAGCAAATGTTTGTACTGAAAACAGAAAAATCAGCAGAATTCCTGTTATGAATGATTCTCCTATTACCTCATTAATCTTTTCCTTTCCAATTTATACTACTCTGATTCCAAAACCATTTCTCACAATACCCCATCATCTTTACCATACTCCGCTGGAAGATTCCATTTGTCCAGCATTGCTCTGAATATTCATGGTCTCATACTTGCACACCATCAAGCTAGTAATGTCTCCTCCTTGGCAGAGAAGGCACTGCCTGTATTAATGTTATGTCAATAAGGTGAAATAAGAGGTAAAGAAATCCACCATACTGCCTGCTCCATGAAGAGGACCCAATAATCGATCTGTAAAGATTATGGTACTGATTCAGTGATATATATTAGCTAGAGAGGTCCCTGAGGAAAAGGGCATGTGTCCAGTTTGGCCCCCCACCCTGGCTTCTGGCCTATAATGTTGGAAAGTGGATGCTGTTAGGAGAAGGGGGAAGGCAAAGCCCCACTCAGGCCCTGAGGTTAAACTGTGGCACCCAGCGCAGCTTTCCTTGTGCTGTGCAGTGGGGGATGAGAGAAGGGGTGGGTCACTGGGCCCAGGCCCAACTAATGACAAAAGAGACCTTTGAGGCTCAAGTGCTCTTTTCCCCATTGTATACAGCTCCTTCAGATGTGGGTAAGGGGAGAGGATGGGGATCAAATGTAGTATTGGACATTCACGTTAAACCCATCTTTATTTCCAATTGCCTCATCATTCCTGAGTTAATGCTACCCTACAATTTCTGAAATACTGCCCCGGCTTTGACTCCCCTGTGGTAGGCAGAGATATGGCCCACAAACATGTCCATCCACATCATAAGCTCTGGCATCTTGGATATTACTTTTTATGGCAAAAGGGACTTTGCAGATGGCAGTATGGTAAAAATTCTGACACGGGAAAGTTATCCTTGATTATCCCAGTGGGCCCAATGCAATCAGAAAAGTCTTTATAAGAGAGAGGCAAGAGGGTCAAAGCCAAAGAGAAAAAACATAAGGATGGAAACAGAGATCGGAGGCAGAGAAGAGGCTATGCTGCTGGCTTTGAAGATGGAGGATGGGGCCACAACCCATGGTATGTAGGAAGCCTCTGAAACCCAGGAAAGTCACAAAAACAGATTTTTTTCTGGAGCCTCCAAAAGGAGCTAGCCCAGCCAACACCCTGACTTTAGCCCCGTGAAACTGATCTCAGACTTCTGACATCCAGAACTGTAAGAGAATAAATTTGTGCTATTTCAAGGCACCAAGTTTGTGGAAATTGGATACAGCAGCAATAGGAAACTAACATAGCCCTTTTTTGGTATTTAAGAACAAAACACAGGAAACAACCTTGATTTCCTCACCTTGGCCATTTCCTTGAGGTAAGCATCAATAAAGTCTCTTGTTTCATCAGGATTCCAATCTTTCTTATGTTTTTCAATTATACGAGAAACAAACGATTTCAGTTTTTCCCAATTTCTGAAGACAGTTTGGTGGGGTCCAGGAAGGAATTTCATTATCCTTGGAAAGATACTGTAGAGCTAAAAGAGAAAAAGAAACAATCGTGGAGGCAACGTGGTGCCACTTTCCCACCTTTTAACACAACAGAAGCCAGCTTCCTTTCCATGTCTTTCATTGGCTCACACTGAAACCTTGGTCAGCCGTGACCCCTTTTTTCTCTCTCACTCCTTCAGCAAAGCACTTCAGCTCTCTGTCCAAAATATATCCAGCCTCTGTGCACTCCTGTCCATCCCTACAGCTTGGCATCTGGGTGCAAAACACCACCATTCCTTCCCTGGATGCTGTAAGAAGAGCTTTCCACAGTTTTGTGGTTCCATTGCCAACCCCATTCCCAACCCATCTTCCCCAGAGCTGCCAGAGGGATCCTTCAGCAATTTAACCATGTCATTTCACTCCTTGGCCCTCAGTCCTCGGGGCTTTCCACCACACAACGGCCAAGTCCCATGTCACTCCTCTGGCCTGTAATCCCTGCCGAGCTGGGCCCTGCAGACTGGCTGGCTCCTTCCTAACCTTGCTCTCTACTGTCCAGCAGTGACCTCTGGGATCACAGCAAGGGCACTCCTGTTTGAGGCTTTTGCAGTTGCTGTTCCCTCTGCCTGGAAAGCTCTTCCTCTGAAGGCCATATATCCCCAGCCCCTCACTTGATTAGGGCTCTTCTCTATGTCACCTCCTCAGAGCTCTTGGATTGATGATCCCATAAACTGAAGGACCTTTGTCACATTCCATCTATTTTCTTGTCCTGTTTTGTTTTCCATCATGGCAATTATCACTAATGTGTGTGTGTGTGTGTGTGTGTGTGTGTGCATTTGTCTCCACTACCATGTTGTGATCTCCACGTGGGTAAGAATTCAGTTTTCACTGAAATGAAGTGGTTGTTGAATAAACTTTCTATAATATATGGTGAAAAATAGAAAGCATCAAATAATGGAAAAATGCATAGAGTTACCATGGGACAGACATGGTATGACTATTAGCTTTGCTACTTTCTAGATATAATAATAGTTTGGTAATAATAATAATAATAATATACTTTGTACTTTGTTGATCCTTAGTTTAAGTAGCTGCCAGTGGGGCTCCAGCATGGTTCTGGGGACCAAATGACATGAGATAACACAGGGCACTCAGCACAGAGCTGATGGACCACTCTCTGTACTTGCCTACACACTCCATGCCAGCTTGCACGTACTATGTTGCCTCATTTCATATTTATAGAGTTGTGGTGAAAATTAATGGAGATATAATCTGTGTAGTTGTCCATCAAAGAGCCTCGAATGTTCTTAGTCTCCAAGAAATTCTTATTACCCCTACCCTGCTGTGTCTGTGCTCTCTTCCTGGAGACTTGGACTCAGGAGTCAGCTGGACACCCACTAAACTCTCATCACTTCCTAGACTCTATCTTAATAGGAAGAAGCCAATGGAATCGCTGAACTGGAGACCACCATGACTAATAATGCAAACAAGGAATTCAAAATAACGTTGTCAGTAATAACGGCTCATATTCATTATGCCCTTTTTACCTGTCAGGAATTGTGCTGACTGCTTTATCAGTTTTGGTGCGATGGGTCCATAAAGCTCCCACGTAGGGTGCTATCAGGAATAAATAAAAATAAATGCTCTTCTAGATACACCATAGGGAAACTAATAATCAGTGAAATCATCTAGCATTACAGCTATATTCTTAGATGCACACAATAGCAGTCAGAAAAGAAAAAAACATTTTTGAAGAACCAGCATTTACACTTCTAGCTGACTTTCTATGCCACAAGTGGGAACCCAGAGGATAGTGGAATAATATCTTAAACATGCAAATAGAAATTTAAAAAAAAAACAGTAAAAATAAAAACAATTTCTAAGTAGAGCAAAATAAATATATTCAAAAATATTCAAAAATATCTTTATTTTGCTCTACTTAGAAATTTTTTTTATTTTTACTTTTTTTTTTAAATTTCTATTTGCATGTTTAAGATATTATTCCACTATCCTCTGGGTTCCCACTTGTGGCATAGAACCCAGAGGATAGTGGGTTCCACTTGTACTCACCATCAAATTGGTATTGACTGATTAACACTATGGAGCTCAAAGGGTGGGAGCGAACACTGGGGAATTGGGGGG